>SJYV01038605.1:9386-41009 GCA_006410875.1 Neotragus pygmaeus | reverse complement strand
ATAATCATAAGGGATTTGATTTAGGTCATACCTGAATGGTCTAGCGGTTTTCCCTACTTTCTTCAGTTTAAGTCTGAATTTGGTAATAAGGAGTTCATGATCTGGGCCACAGGCAGCTCCTGGTCTTGTTTTTGTTGACAGTATAGAGCTTCTCCATCTGTGGCTGCATAGAATATAATCAATCTGATTTCGGTGTTGACCATCTGGTGATGTCCATGTGTAGAGTCTTCTCCTGTGTTGTTGGAAGAGGATGTTTGCTATGACCAGTGCATTTTCTTGGCAAAACTCTATTAGTCTTTGCCCTGCTTCATTCCGTATTCCAAGGCCAAATTTGCCTGTTACTCCAGGTGTTTCTTGACTTCCTACTTTAGCATTCCTGTCACCGTATAATGAAAAGGACATCTTTTTTGAGTGTTAGTTCTAAAAGGTCTTATAGGTTTTCATAAAACCGTTCCAGTGAATACCCAGGACTAATCTCCTTTAGGATGGACTGGTTGGATCTGCTTGCTGTCCAAGAGACTGTCAAGAGTCTTCTCCAGCACCACAGTTTGAAAGCATCAAGTTTTGTTTTAAATCAGACTGATTTGAAGCTAAGTGGCATTAAAATTTATAATAAGGCATGACAGATATTTTATGCAAATGCAACTAACAGGAAGCAATATCAGTACCAGTGGTACTTGCATGCTGTATGGACAGTCGGGGAAGCTGTGCATGATGGGGGTACAGACTGTGTGCAAACTACTCATATTTTCTGCTCAATTTTGCTGTGAGTCTAAAAGTGTTCTAAAATATAGTCTATTTGAAAAGCATAAAAGCCCATTACAGTATATTGATGATGAACATTATCAATATTAGTAAAAACTTATTTTTTGCAAATATTTTTACAAAATTTTAGAACTATTTTATTGTCAAAGCTGGACAATAAACCAGGTTTATTGTCTCATAAACCTTTAAGTGGTAACATTACCTCAGTGTATTTAAGGAAAAGATAAGAGGAGAAGAAGCAGAGATACAATAGCAGTAAAAGATTTTGATACATTTTGAGCCTTTTACAAACTAAACAACAAGTAAACAATAAGGACAAAATTAAATATGTATATAAAAATATATAGTGGTTCTCCAGAGAAAACAAACCAGCATGTCTTACAAAAGAACATAGAATTTTATTTATTTTTTTTTTTGCCTCGTGTAATTCAAGGAACATTTTGTTCATCACATGTTAAAATGCAAAGAAAAATCATGTTGTAAAATCTGGTCATAATTGCTCTGACCAAAGTGCAGTGGCCTCAGCATCATTAGTCACTAGTGAAATGCTAACCAAAACCGTGGTGATTCCCTTCATACCCTTCATGCCCACTAGGATGACTAAAATAAAAAAAAAGATGATAAATGTTGATCAAGATAGGAAGAAATGTTGGTGGGGTGGTAAAATTATGCAGCTACTTTAGAACAGACTTTGGCAATGTCTTAAGATGTTAAAAATAGAATTGCAGTATATCACAGCAACTCTGCTCATAATTTATATACCAAACAAAAATTTATTTAGAAATCTACACAAAAACTTATACACAAAGATTCATAGCAGGTTTATTAATAATAACCTCAAAGTGGAAACAACCCAAATGCTCACCAAATAATAGATAAATGTGATGTAGGCACACAATGGAATATCATTCAGCCATAAGCAGGAATGAAATACGGATCTGTACCGCAACATGGATAAACCTTAGACATTATGCCAAGGGAAAGGAACCTGAGACAAAAGGCTGCCAGTTGTATGAGTGGTCACATACATGTCCAGTATATATAAGACCAGTTGGACCTGTATGCATGACCAATATATATGATTCCATTTGTATGAAATGTCCTCAGTGAGAGACTCTAAAGGGTTAGAAATTAGGTTAAGGGTTGCTAGAGCTGGGCTGGGCAGGAATTTTGTGGTTTAGGGTGGTGAAATGATATAGTGATTCTTTTCTGGGTGATAAAAATGTTCTACAATTAGATTGTTGTGATTATTATCTAACTCTGAACTGTACACTTTCAAAGGGTGAATTTTATGTTATGTGAATTTTATCTCAGTAAAGCTCAAACCCACTCCAGTATTCTTGCCTAGAAAATCCCAGGGATGGGGGAGCCTGGTGGGCTGCCGTCTATGCGGTCGCACAGAGTCGGACACGACTGAAGCGACTTAGCAGCAGCAGCAAAGCTATTCTAAGGGCTTCCCTGGTGGCTCAAACGGTCAAGAATCTGCCCTGGGTTTGATTCCTGGGTCAGGAAGATCCCCTGGAGAAGCAAATGGCTACCCACTCCAGTATTCTTGCCTGGAGATTTCAATGGACAGAGGAGCCTGGCAGGCTACAGTCCATGGGGTCACAAGGAGTCAGACATAACTGAGCAACTAACACTTTCAAAGCTATTATAAGGAACTAGACATTAATAATGAAGTATTTATTTTAAGAAAATAGGGAATTAAAGAGCCTCTCAAACAATTTTTAGATGAAAGAAAACTCCAGTCATAGATGATTTAGAGTTTTCCTAAAATTAAATCATCTTATATAAAAACAAGATATAGCCAAAGCTATGCTTAAAGGGAAAAATAGTGTTAAATGATTTATTCTTAAAAATTAATAAAATGTTTAAAACAGTCAACCAAGGAAAACAGTGAACTAGAAAACAGGAAAATAAAAGGCAATAATATTGATCAATAAATCCAGTAATCTAAACTTTGATCGAAAGGTCAATAGCATAGAGCAATGCTTGGAAAAGCATTTTAATTTCAGGCTTGTGTCCTGTTGTTACCCCAGGATGTACATTATATTTTTCTTATTAGTTAATTCTGTTTATGGACAAGACAAGGTATAAACCACATAAAAGATCATGAAAGATTGCTTCTTTAACTGGAAAGAAAAGGAAGATTTATCTGATTTCTCTATAGTTCCTACATGGTTCTGAATGATCTTGTATCCACCTCTTCCTTCTTGAAATCACAAACAGATTAGGATGAGAACCCCAAGCCTAGGCTTAATGTCCACTTTCAAATGGTTCCTACCCTTTGTGAAGGCAGACTGTGTCAGGTATCTTTGAAACCCAATGAAAGATAAATACCTCCTCCCCAGAAAAACAGACCCAGATGCGGTATGCCCTACCATCGGTGAAGTCGTGGGTCTCCCCGTGTACCATTCAGCCCAGCAGTGGTGACGGTGACACCGCTTAGCGTTTCAATGAGGCTCTAAATCAGTGATTCTTAAAACTTTTTAGTTAGTGCCCCTTCACATTCTTAAAATTATAGAGGACCCCCAAAACTTTGGACTTCCCAGGTGGCACTGGCCGTAAAGAACCCGTTTGTCAATGCAGAAGAGTTAAGAGACACAGGTTTGATCCCTGGGTTAGGAAGATCCCCTGAAGGAGAGCATGGCAACCCGCTGCAGTATTCTTGCCTGGAGAATCCCATGGACCAAGGAGCCTGGATGTCTAAGTCTGTAGGGTTGCAAAGAGTTGGACACGACTGATGCAACTTAGCACATGCATCCAAAAGCTTTTGTTCCTGTGAATAGGTAAGATCTCTCAATACTTAAACCATTTTCACAATTAAAACAGAAATTTAAAAAAATAATTTAAAATAACAATAATAAACCCATTATATGTTCATATAAATAACATTTTTTTAAAGAAAAATAACTTCCAAAACAAAAAAGTGGGATTGCTTTTGTAACTTTGCAAGTCTCTTTAACATCTGCCTTAATAGCTCAGTTCTAGCTCAATACTCATATCTGCCTCTGCTTGTCGCAGGTCATATAGCCAGCCCCTGGAAAAATACATTGTACACTCATGAAAGAATAAGAATAAAAAGGCCAATAAATTCTTAGTATTACAAAAGTTTTCTTCACCTTGCAGAACTCCTAAAAGGCTCTTGAGAATATATAGTGGTTCCTGGACCACACTTTGAGTTAATTCTTTTCTCCAAGAAATTCTATAAAATATTAATCCTTCAAAAGGTCAACAGATGTTAAACCATATCCAAATGATTTGGGGAAGACATGTTTCTGTAATAAGCAGGAACAGGCAGGAGCTGCTGCATCCCACAATATGACCACTAGATGGCACTGCTGTCCCACTCAGAAGATGAGCATCTGCATTATGAAATGGCCCCTAGCTTTTGGAAGGCTAAAATCCCTGGAAAGCTGAGATTTACACGGTACTTTTTGTTTTAACTTGTGGCTTAGCTGGTAAAGAATCTGCCTGTAANCACAATATGACCACTAGATGGCACTGCTGTCCCACTCAGAAGATGAGCATCTGCATTATGAAATGGCCCCTAGCTTTTGGAAGGCTAAAATCCCTGGAAAGCTGAGATTTACACGGTACTTTTTGTTTTAACTTGTGGCTTAGCTGGTAAAGAATCTGCCTGTAATGTGGGAGACCTGGGTTCGATCTCTAGGTTGGGAAGATCCCCTGGAAAAGGGAAAAGCTACCCACCCCTGAATTCTGGCCTAGAGAATTCCATGGACTATATAGTCCATGGGGTCAAAAAGAGTCAGGCACGACTGAGCAAGTTTCACTTTTCTCTTTTAAAAATTTTAAAAATAAAATAGGGATGAAAAGTTGTCATAGAGGGTCATATAATCTCATTTCTTCTCAGTGCGAAGTACATCTTTCATTTCACCCCAGACTGGGGTCTTCCAGCTTATCAAAATCAGCAATGAGGTTTGGAAAGTTACTCCCAAGTTCATGACTCTGAGTGAAGAGTCTGAGGGTCTGGGATGTGGAGATAACAAGAGTCTCTGACCTCAGAGGGCTCATTTAGAATGTGAGGGAAATCAGGACGTTCTTGGCCAATATCCCCAGGTCTAGTCAGTGCTGATTTAGCTTTACAGTAGTCCAAAATTAACTGGACTAATTGGGTGTGTCTCCTTTGAGAAGGAGTAGGAGCACCTGCAAAAGCTGTCCTGGAGGGCCGACCACTCCGTGGGGCGAGGGTCCCTGACTGTGTTGCTAAGCTCCTTGGGAAGCCATTGAAGTGAAGGAAGATCCTGATGGTGGTTGAGGGGTGGCATATGTCCTGGTCCACAGTGACGAACCCACAGAGAGAGCGAGCCTGACTCCACCTACCTTCGCTCTCCTCCAAGCTGCCTCGCAGTGCACGTGGCTCTGTTGCTATCCGGAGGGGACAGGATGGCCCAGAGCAAAGGTCAGGAGGAGGTCGGTGCCGAGCTCTCTTGGCCACCGGAAGTTCCTTTTGCAGACTGGTAAGTAGGATCTGCGGGGCGTGCAGGGAGGGGAGAGGCTTGTGAGGCGGCAGGCGGGTTGGGAACTGGGGCGGCCTCCTGGGCGCCGTGGAGAGCCGAGAGAGTCCGGCTCTGTGCCTTATCCTGCCTGGAGAGCTGCAGTGCAGAGGTGGAGATGACAGGGTGGCCAATGGCTGTGATATAATTGACAGGTGTATATAGAGACAGCTGAGGCTCACTGTGCTAGTCATGAATAGCAACTCATTTAATCCTCGTGACTATCCTGTAAGGTAGGAACTATTACCACCGTTTCTTGCTAGAGGGAAAAAGAGAGGCCCACAGAAGTTAAGGGATTTAGTCAGCAACACACAGCCCATGAGTAGTGGAACCAGCCTCCAGCCACTACTTAACGACCTCGTCATGCTTCCTCATCCATGAAAGGGAACAAATGGTCCTAATGTGCTACCGCTACTCTGACAGGCAGCGACTGGGCCCAGTGGGAGCCCGAAGAGGGGGTGCTAAACTCCGCTGGGACTGAGAAAGAGAAACTCTAGGGACTTCCCTGGGAGTCCAGCAGTTAAGACTCCTCACTTCCACTGCCGGGGGTGCACGTTTGATTCCTGGCCAGGGAACTAAGATCCTGCATGTTGCGTGGGGTGACCCATAAAATAAAAATAAGTTGTAGTAAGAAAGAAATGTATAGAGGACTCCAGCCAAATCTGAAGGTTGAATTTGTGTTGAATAAGCATAGCAGTGGGAAGGGAGAGGGGAAGGACATTTCAAATAGCAGAAGCAAGGCCAGATTGCAAAGATATAGAGGGGACCCATGTCAAAATGGAAAGTTGTTATCTTTGCCTGAGTCTAAGAAACTTGTGGCTACAAGTCAAAGTGGGCAGGTAATGTGGTGAATAAATACACCTTGTTCCTATTAAGCCTAGATTGTAAATTCAGTCCATTTTTCAAACATCTCAAGATCATTTAGGAGACTGCTCCTTCCACCCCCAACTATTAATCTACTTTCTCAGGTTATAACATGTAAGAATTTGATTTAAAAAAAAAAAAAAAAAGCCCCCAACCAATCCATAGTTGAAAACATTGATTTGGGACAAGAAATGTTTAGGACAAAGGTAACTACTCACAGTTTTGACACAGATCTCCTCTGTGTCTTTGCACTGGCCTTGGTTATTCTGAATTCTTAAATGATATACACTCTTGCGTGTAATTAATCAGGCAGTTAAATAGTGACCCCACTGTACCGTCACCTGGCCCACAGGCCTTCTCCACAGGGACAGCAACAAGATCAAGATTAATATTTAATTGAAATTAAGAGTCCCTGTGTACGTGGCTTTTTGTTGGTCTTCTCAGTCTCATAAACAGGCTAGATAAAGGTGAGAGATCATTCTGGCATGACTATCTCATGAACTCATGTTGATTTCTTATTGTTATTCTTTTCTTTCTGAAAAACATCTGTTTGAAAGTCCATTCTAGAATTTAACCAATGAGCCGTTATTCTGTGGCCTCAAACTCCCTGTTCTGGAAATCAGACTCACATTTGTTTGTTTTATGACCTGGGCAGCTCTTCCACTATCCACGGTTCATCAGCCTAATGCCACACTCCCTCCAGCCCCCTAGGAAGCATTCTGTCTGGGTTCATGGCACATAAGGCCCTTCATGGCCTGGATTCTGTTTCCCTGTCCCACCTCCTAAGTCCCTTCTGCGGTTCAGGGTGATTCTCAGTACATTGCACTGCATCACGTGTCTGTGTATTTTATGGAGTATTTCCTCAACCTTGAATATGGCTTCCTCCTCTCCACCCAGAGAACTCTCACTGACACTTTTTTTTTAATTGGAAGATAATTGCTTTACAATATTGTGTTGGCCCCTGCCATACTCACTTATACTTTTTTTTTTAAGATTCATCTAAGTTATCCATATTTTAAAGTCAAATAGTTATAAACATGATTATAAAAAAAAAAAAACCAGCAGTTTTCTGACCTTCCCCTTCTCCATCTTTCATTCCTGCTTCTCCAAGGTAACTGTTTGTGGTTGCTCTTTAGGTATTTACTTTCACATTGCTAAATAACACACTTCTGCTCCTAACCTCTTGATTTTCAATTTTAGGAATTACCTATTGAATTCTAACTCTGAAAGATGAAGATTTAGCTCCCTTTAGCACCTCCCGCACCCACCTCCACAGTTTTCCTCTCCTCGGCCTCCCAATAGACTTATGTCATCGTTTTTAGTTAGATCAGTAGTCAGTGTTTACATAATTATGACTATATTCACAGCATGCCCATGTAGGAAAGCATGATTNGGCCTGGTGTGCTGCAGTTCATGGGGTCGCAAAGAGTCGGACATGACTGAGTGACTTAACTGAACTGAAATGAACTGATGCACCCAACATAGGAGCCCCTGAATACATAAGACAAACACTAACAGACATAAAAGGAGAAACTGACAGTAACATAATAATACTAAGTGATTTTAACACCCCACACATGCCAGTGGACATATCATCAAAACAGAAAATTAATAAGGAAACACAAGTCTTAAATGATACATTAGATGAGATAGATTTCATTGATATATTCAGGACATTCCATCCAAATGCAAAAGAATACACTTTCTTCTCAAGTGCACATGGAACATTCTCCAGGACATACCATATCTTGGGTCACAAATCAAACCTCAGTAAATTTAAGAAAATTGAAGTTGAATCAAGCATCTTCTCTGATCTCAGTACTATGAGACTAGATATCAATTACAAGAAAAAATTGTAAAAAACACAAACACATGGAGATTAAACAATATATTTCTAAATGACCATCAGGTTGCTGAAGAAATCAAAAGGGAAATCAAAAATTTCTAGAAACAAATGACAATGAAAACACCACAACTCAAAACTTATGAGATGCAGCAAAAGCAGTTCTAAGAGGGAATTTTATAGCAATTCAATCCTACCTCAAGAAACAAGAAAAACATCGAATAGCAACCTAACCTTACACTTAAAACAACTGGAAAAAGAAGAACAAAAAAACCCTAAAGTTAGTAGAAGGAAATAAATCATAAAGATCAGAGCATAAATAAGTGAAAAAGAAATGAAAGAAAGAATAGTAGAGATTAATAAAACTAAAAGCTGATTCTTTGAGAAGATAAAATTGATGAACTTTTAGCCAGAATCATCGAGAAAAAAAGAGAAGAATCAAATCAACAAAATTAGAAATCAACAAGGAAAGATTACAACAGACAATGCAGAAATAGAAAGGATTATAAGAGATTATTATGAACAAATATGTGGCAATAAAATGGATAACCTGGAAGAAATGGACAGATTCTTAGAAAAGGTCAATCTTCCAAGATTGAACCAGGAAGAAATAGAAATTATGAACAACCCAGTTACAAGCACTGAAATTGAAGGTGTGATAAAAAATCTCCCAAAACAGAAAAGCCCAGGACCAGATGGCTTCACAGGAGAATTCTATCAAATATTTAGAGAAGTGCTAATGCCTATCCTTCTAAAACACTGTCAAAAAATTGCAGAGGAAGGAACACTTCCATGCTCATTCTATGAGGCCACCATCACCCTAATATCAAAACCAAAGACAGCACAAAAAAGGAAAACTACAGGCCAATATCACTAATGAACACAGTTGCAAAAATCCTCAAAAAAAATTTTAGCAAACAGAATACAACAACACATCAAAAAGCTCATACACAAGGATTAAGTTGGATTTATTCCAAGGATGCAAGGATTCTTCAATATATGCAAATCAATCAGTGTTATACATCATCTTAACAAATTGAAAGATAAAGACAATATAACAATCTCAATAGATGCAGAAAAAGCCTTTGACAAAATTTAGCACAAATTTATGATTAAAACTCTTCAACAAATGGGCATAGAAGGAACCTACCTCAACATAGTAAAGGCCATATATGATACGCTCACAGCAAACATTATTCTCAACGGTGAAAAACAGAAGGCATTCTCCCTAAGATCAGGAACAAGACAAGGGTGTCCACTTTCACTACTGTTATTCAACATAGTTCTGAAACTGCTAGCTATAGCAATAAGAGAAGAAAAAGAAATAAAAAGAATCTAGATCAGAAAAGAAGTAAGGTTCTCACTGTTTGCAGATGACNCCTTAGTTCCCCCGCCAGGTGTGGCACCTCCACCACCTGTGTCGAAAGGTGCCCTCTCAGCCACTGGACCACCAGGAAAGTCTCCGTCTTACCTTTAATTGCTCCTTCCCTTTGCCAGACCATTTCCTGAAGTAGCTTCCTAAGAAACCATGTGTGGGAGGTTAATATTTTGAAAAACATACCTGTCTGGAAATGTGTTTGTTCTTCTCTCACATTTGCTCTACAGTTTGGCAGTGTATAGAATTCTGGGCTGGAAATGACTTTCCTTTAGTGTTTTGAAGTCCTTGCTTCATGTTTTCTAGCTTCCAGTGTTGTTGCGAGTGGATTATGGGTAAACACAAAGAAGAAAGCGAGGCAAGTCTTATGCCATTCCAGTTCTTGATCCTTTGTATTTGGCTTCCTAAAAACATCTGCGGCCTTCTATCCCTGGTGTTCGGACGTTTCGCAATGATGTGCTTTCAGGTGAGTCTGTGTTCTTCCTTTGTGCTGGACAATGGGGTACTTTCATANGCGAGGCAAGTCTTATGCCATTCCAGTTCTTGATCCTTTGTATTTGGCTTCCTAAAAACATCTGCAGCCTTCTATCCCTGGTGTTCGGACGTTTCGCAATGATGTGCTTTCAGGTGAGTCTGTGTTCTTCCTTTGTGCTGGACAATGGGGTACTTTCATAATACAGATGTTAATGTCCTTCAGGTCTGAGAAGTTCTCTTGAACTTATTTGATAACTGCTGTTTTTGCCATTTTCTCTCTTTGGAATTCCTTAGTATGTCTGCGCTATTTCTCTAATTTCATTCTTTTTATCTTGTATCTTTTTATATTTTTGTTCTGTTCTCATGGAGATTTCTTCAGCTTATCTTCCCAATGTTTTTGAGTCTTCATGCTTTTTTTTCTTGTTGTTCAGTTGCTCGGTCATGTCTAACTCTTTGCGATCCCACAGACTGCAGCATGCCTGGCTTCCTTGTTCTTCACCAGAGCTTGCTCAAACTCATGTCCATTGAATTGGTGATGCCATCCAACCATCTTATCCTCTGCCCTTCCCTTCTCCTCCTGCCTTCAATATTTTCCAGCATCAGGATCTTTTCTAATGAGTCAGTTCCTCAAATCAGATGGCCAAAGTACTGGGGCTTCAGCTTCAGTCCTTCCAGTGAATATCCAGGGTTGATTTCCTTTAGGATTGACTGGTTTGATTTCCTTGCCGTCCAAGGGATTCTCAAGAGTCTTCTCCAACACCACAGTTGGAAAGCATCAGTTCTTTGGCGCTCAGCCTTCTTTATGGTCCAACTCTCACATCCATTCATGACTACTGGAAAAAACATAGCTTTGACTAGATGGGCCCTTGCTGGCAAAGTAATGTCTCTGCTTTTTAATCTGCTGTCTCTGTTTGTCATAGCTTTTCTCCCAAGGAGCAAGCATCTTTTATTTTATGGATGAAGTCACCATCCACAGTGATTTTAGAGCCCAAGAAAATAAAGTCTGTCACTGTTTTATTTGTTTCCCCATCTGTTTGCCATGAAGTGATGGGACCAGATGCCATGATCTTAGTTTTCTGAATGTTGAATTTTAAGCCAGCTTTTAAGTGGGGTCTATTGACCAGAAACAGCTTCACTGTTGGGTGACCTGGCTAAGTTGTTCCACTGTGGAACATTTTCAGTCTTGTCTCTCAGACTAGTCAGTTTTTTTGTTTTTGTTTTCAGAATAAACAGAACACCCTTTCATTCTTTTCNTAAGTGGGGTCTATTGACCAGAAACAGCTTCACTGTTGGGTGACCTGGCTAAGTTGTTCCACTGTGGAACATTTTCAGTCTTGTCTCTCAGACTAGTCAGTTTTTTTGTTTTTGTTTTCAGAATAAACAGAACACCCTTTCATTCTTTTCTTGGAAGGGAGGAGCCTGATGCTGATGTCCTGGTTGTATTAAGTAGAAGGCTCTCCCAGTTCTGTGGGCATCCTTCCCTTGAATGCTGCTGCCTTCAGGACAGCCCCTCTGCCTTTAGCTACACCTTGTGTCTCTGATCCAGCATCCCTCCAGCCCACCTTCTCCAGTCTCCTGCCAATGGGAAAGATTGGTGGTGGAAGGTATCTGGGGGTCTTACTGCTTCTTAAAGCAGCCTTCAACCTTTCTGTTGTCACCTCTTCCATCGTCTTCTTTGTTAGAGACATAACTTTCATGGGTTCTACAGTACAGTTACTTACACTGCCAGCTAAGATTTCAGCCTTCTCATCTCTGTTGAGTCTGTTATCAAATGCCCCATCTGCTTTCCACTTTAAAATTATATGTTTGGTGTTCTTATTCTCTTTGTCCCTTAAAATTTATTCCTTAAAAAAAAAATCCCTGTATTACCATTTTTAGTAGAGTTTCAGGAGGTAGTAGAGATAATCTGTGTTCACTCCACCGGTTGTAACAAGCAGCACACAAATATGTTCCCAATCCTTGTGGTGTAGGACCTCCTGTTAAGATCTTCCCTGACAGCCCCCACACTTACAGAACCAATGCTTCCATCTTTATAAACACTTCTGTGTCTCAACCTTATACACACTTCTTGCATAGATAATATGATTATGTAAAAAGATTGGATCTTCCTACTATAAACTGCTCGAGTGAAAGAGTCCTGTTACCTATTTTTACATCCCCATGATCTAGCACAGAACCAGGTACCTAGATGCTCAATGAATTTTCCTGAATTGAGTAGAAATTGGATTGCCTTTTTTATAAATGAACTCAACTGCAGAGAAATGAATGGCCCCATTGTCCTGGCAACTGAAAGCCCCTAAATGAGGATATTTTTCAAAATCTTATTTCATCATTCCTGGGGATGGTGAGCAATGGAAATGCAAATTAATCTTTCTTAAGGAATTTCCTTTAAACCTGGGACATGCAGTGGGTTTGGTTCCCTCTCTCAAGAACAGAGCATCAGGATCTGGAACTAAGCATGGCTTTGGGATGGGGAATAAGTTGGATTGTTTTTGTCAGTGAGTCAAGGTAAGCATGGTGTCATGGTTCTGGAAGGATGGGTGTTTATGACTACCATCTCTTTTTTGGGGGAAGAGATGTGATCAAGAATGAGTGTTGTATCCTCTCAAACCTCTTTCCTTGGCTCTAGAACACATTTTGGAGAAGGCGATGGTAATCCACTCCAGTACTGTTGCCTGGAAAATCCCATGGATGGAGGAGCCTGGTAGGCCGCAGTCCATGGTGTCGCTGAGTCAGACACGACTGAATGACTTCACTTTCACCTTTCACTTTCATGCATTGGAGAAGGACATGGCAACCCACTCTAGTGTTCTTGCCTGGAGAATCCCAGGGACAGGGAGCCTGGTGGGCTGCCGTCTCTGGGGTCACACAGAGTTGGACATGACTGAAACGACTTAGTAGCAGCAGCTCACACTTACCTAGCTTGTTCTAATAGAAGCAGAGCCACTCAAAGCTGGGTGGACCGTGGGTCCTCCAGCAGGCCTTATAGCATCTCCAGGAACATCGAGTTTTGATTCAGATGTCTTGGCTGGGAATCTAGCTAATAGTGATTGTGTAGGACACCCNTACCTAGCTTGTTCTAATAGAAGCAGAGCCACTCAAAGCTGGGTGGACCGTGGGTCCTCCAGCAGGCCTTATAGCATCTCCAGGAACATCGAGTTTTGATTCAGATGTCTTGGCTGGGAATCTAGCTAATAGTGATTGTGTAGGACACCCTCCTTGTACTGAGTGTAGTCGCTCAGTCGCGTCCGACTCTTTGCGACCCCATGGACTGTAGCCTATGAGCCTCCTCCCTCCATGGGATTCTCCAGGCAAGAATACTGGAGTGGGTTGCCATTTCCTTCTCCAGGGGATCTTCCCAACCCAGGGATCGAATCTGGGTCTCCTGCATTCCAGGAAGACACTTTAACCTCTGAGCCACCAGGGAGTTGGTCAGTAAATCAACCTCTTCCCCACGAGACTGGAAATCAAGAAGTACAACTCATACAGATGACCAAGAAGCCAACCAGTAGCTACCTTAATACATTGAAACTATGATCTTTTTGTTAGAGAAGCTGGATTGTGGAAGGTCAGCCTAGGATAGCAGGCTAACCCACTGGAAGGTCCACTAATTGGAAGGGTCTTTGGAAGCAAAGGAAGGTGGGAGGGACATGAGTTCAGGCAGTGTGAACAGGTCACAGGCTCTGCAGTAGAGAAAAAAGAACAGGTACCAAAATCACAGCTGGGACCAATTATGTGCATCTGTTCTGATAGGTGAGATGAGGATGGAATGATTTGGAGTTAAAGGAGCTGGTCTGGACCAAACACCTAGGCTTAGCGGTATTTCTCTCTGCTCGGCTATTCTGGCTTCAGATGGGTTGCTTCTTAACATCTCAGGCTCTTGTTGGCAGCTAGAGCCCCCAGCAGCATGATGCTTCACTGTGCATGACAGCTCATGATGCACCGTGGTGCCAGTGTTTGGGCAGGACCTGTCCAGGGCAAGAAAGAGAATGTACGAGAGAACAAGTGAAGGAAAAATGATACCGTTTTCTTAGGAGTGGATGGGGATTATACATCCGTCTGAGGCAAATAGACCTGTCAGGAACCTGTTGGCCTCTTCGAGCACTGACATGATGTGGAATGCTGACACAGACAGGCAGCCTTGTGAGCCTGGGTGACTGTTTTGACATCATCAGATATGCACATGTTGGAGGGAACTAGACTCTCATAGCCCCCGAATGGCAACATTGGGAGGGAAAAAAACTGCAGCCCTGGAATGAACAGACACAAATCCTTGCCCTTTTTCTCTTCGGCCTTTGCTTATTTTGCTTCTTATGATAGATTTAAACAGTAAGTGAAATTTGGGCATGGATCTGAAAGTTACCAAACTGCAAATACATAGGAACATCCAAAGATCTTATAGAGAAGGCCAGGAATTTTCCAAGTGACCTGTGCAATGACCTGAGCTTTTGTTCTCCTTTGGGTGAAGAAGATCCTTGAAGGTCTTGGAGGAAAACATGGGTGCCGAAGTCAGGCTCGCTGCAGTCAAGTCCCAGTTCTGCCTGTTCTTAGTTGTGACCTGGGTGGGTGAATCGACCTCTTGAAGTTTTAGTTAATACACTTGGAAAATAGGAAAAATAGTCATTTCTCTCTGACAGCCTGGTTGTGAATGTTACTCAAGATCAGTTGACTAGCGAGGTTCACAGAGCCTGGCACATGAGTGTCCAACACATGCTCCAAAGAGAGTGGGGGTTTTGTTAGTGCTTTCATGGCTATATGTAGCAGTGGTCCACCTGGGTGGCATTAAACCTCGTAGTTAGAGAGTGTTGGCCATTCTTTGGTCGCTCCAAAGAGATTATCTAAATTTAGCTGAAGAAATAAGTCTTCCAAAGAGAGTTGATGTTATTGTTCAGTTGCCCAGTCATGTCCAACTCTTTGCGACCCTGTGGATGGCAGCATGCCAGGCTTCCTTGTCCTTCACTGTCTCTTGGATTTTGCTCAAACTCATGTCCTTTGAGTTGGTGATGCCATCCAACCATCTCAGCCTCTGTTGTCCCCTTCTCCTCCTGCCTTCAATCTTTCCCAGTCTTTTCTAATGAGTCAGAGTCTTTTTTAATGAGTCAGTTCTTTGCATCAGGTGGCCAAAGTATTGGAGCTTCAGCTTCAGCATCAGTCCTTCCAATGAATATTCAGGACTGATTTCCTTTAGAATTGACTGATTTGATCTCCTTGCAGCCAAAGGGACTCTCAAGGGTCTTCTCCAACACCACAGTTCAAAAGCATCAATTCTTTAATGTTCAGCCTTCTTTATGGTCCAGCTCTCACATCCATACATGACTGCTGGAAAAACCATAGCTTTGATTAGATGGGCCTTTGCTGGCAAAGTAATGTCTCTGCTTTTTAATATCCTCCAAAGAGAGTAGGGAAATCGAAATCGAGTTGTAAGCATCCCAAGAGGAAGTAACTATGAAAGAATTCTATGCACACTAATGTTAGTGATTAGTAATATTTTATGGGAAGCAAAGGTGTACAAGAACATGGACTTGAGACTCAGACATGTGTGGGTTACGATTCCAGGTCCACTTGATTTTGGAAAAATTCTTTAATTCCCTGAAGCACCAGAAAGTCCCCATCTGTTGAAATGGTACTGTCAACATTTTCCTTGCAGGTTGTTACTAGGATTAAAGGAGGCAAAATATATCAAAATACCTTGCTTAATATCTTATGCATAGAAGGCATTCCCCAGTGCACACTGGCTTCTTTCCTTCCCATGGTTCCTCTTCTATTGCTTCCTGAAGAATCTCTGATGCATAATTCAGAACCCACATGTCAAAGAAGAAACAAAAAACATTGAGAGATGACAGAATCAAGATTAAATAACATTTCAATATGTTGGAGTATTGAGACTGGAAAAAAATGGACAAAAATTATTAAGGATATGTGAAAATTGGCACTTGTCTCAATATCCCACATGAATGATGGAGTTGGGTTTATGCACATGTGTGTGGGAGAGCACAGCTTACCTCTTGGGCTTCTGTGGTGGAACACCACACGCCAGTTACTGGAAGTGATGGTGGCATTGTGGCCAGCACTGGTCAGACCATTCCGAGAGCATTGTGTCACATCTGGAAGCCACAGGTTTTGAAAAGGAACCCTCATACACTTCTCTAGGGACATCACCAGTATGGTGAGTGCCCTGAAGCATGGCTTCAGATTGGGGAACTTTGGTGTAAAAAGTAGAAGACTAAGGTAAAGCATGATAGCTATTTAAGACCTTTCTGTGGCAGATTCATGTCAATGTATGGCAAAACCAATACAGTATTAAAGTAAAATTTAAAATAATTAATTTAAAACAAGATTTAAAAAATAATAATAAAAAGAAAGAATATGTGGGAAAAATATTGTACAAGAAACATAAAGTTGGAAATTTCAAGAAAGCTTTCACTCTTGAAACTTTTATTCACTCACACATTCATTCTCTCATCCAACAAACATTGATAAAGCTGAATGTATCCTGGGGGTTAGATGTGTTTCCCTGTAGACAATGGTGTGCTGGTCAGTGTTTATTAATAACGGGCTCTCCCCGCCAAATCCTGATGTACAGCATGTCTCCCACCATGGCCGGTTACAAACAACCAATGTAAATGTGGAAGTGGGAGGAGATGTACCCAGCTGACCCTCTCAAGCTGAAGCAAGTTGGCTCCAGCACAGCCCTGCTTGTAGGTTCTGAGGATGCCCAGACTTTAGTGGAAGGACCCCCTCTGATTCAGCTGTAACCTAGAAGTATGCTTGGTTCTGAGTGAGGACCTAAACTTGATGAAGATGAGAGTACTTGGGGTTTATCTAAGGAGAAAACCAGAGAGAAGCACATTCTGACAAAGGAGCAGCAGCTTAAGACCAGCAAGACTAGGAGGGGAGATGGTTAGCATGGGGTTGTGCCGGTTGTCTGGCTTAATTGCAGTAGAGAAGATAAGGTTTGCTCACAAAGGCTGGCACTGGAGAAATGTGGTAGCTGGAACACAGTAATGAATTTGAGCTTAATTTCAAAGGCAATGATGAATGGACAAAAGTTGTTAAGAGGGAAGTGCTGTTGTGATGCTTGCATTTCAGAAAGTTTAATCTCAGGGAAGGATGGACAAATGGATTGCATTAGGTCAAGACTGGAAGTTGAGATATCAGTTAGCTGTTTGATTCCTAGATAACTGACAAAGTGTGAAGGTAGTGATATTGACAAATACAAAGCAGGAGATATGCATATAAGTGATGTCAAAAACATGGAACAGATGGGGCAAGATGACAAGGAGAAGGGGAAAAGGACATGCTTACAACAGATCTGTGCAGGTTCATGGGCCAGTGGTAGTGACGTTTATCTTGTTAGGAAATAGGTCTTAGAAGAACTACCTTAGGGAACTTTGTAAAATGCTAATTTCTGGACACCATGCCTCTGTGTGTGCATGCTTCACGGAGTTGCTTCAGTCATGTCCAACTCTACACGACCCTATAGACTGTAGCCTTCCAGGCTCCTTTGTCCATGGGATTCTTGAGGCAAAAATACTGGAGTGGGTTGCCATGCCCTCCTCCAGGGGGTCTTCCTGACCCAGAGATTGAACCTGTGATTCTTATGTCTCCTGCATTGGCAGGTGGGTTCTTTACCACTTTGCCCCCTGGAAAGCCCAGACACCATACCTAGAGATGCTCATTTAGTAGGTAAAGCTGGGCCCATACATCTGCCTTTTCAAGGCACCCAGGGGACGTTTATTCATTTCCTCAACACATATTTACTATGTACCAGATGTTTTTCTAGGCACTGGAGATGCTTCATTGAACGAGACCAACTCCTTGCCTTTGTAGAGCCTTTAGGTAGATGGGCTAGAGTGAGAGTAAACCAAACATATATAATAAACAATGTCTAGGTAGCAATACAGTCTGTGAAGAAAAGTAAGATAAGGGGGTGGCATTTCATGGAAGGTGGCATAGGATTGCTGTTTTAGGTAAAGTAGTTGGAGAACCTTCTCTGAAAAGGTGACATATATGCCAGGATATAACAATAAATGTTAAATTTAGAGAAACACTGAGTTACAAAATACAGGGAAAGTTAAAGAATGTGAGGTAAAAATGGCAGAGATGAAGTGGTGAATTCTGTCTTAGGCCTGCATCAAAGTCTCTGTTGGCTTCCCAAGTGGCTCAGTGGTAAAGAATCCACTTGCAATGTAGGAGACACGGGTCCAATCCTCCAGTCAGGAGGATCCCCTGGAGGAGGAAGTGGCAACCCACTCCAGTATTCTTGCCTGGAAACTCCCACGGACAGAGGAGCCTGGTGGGTTATAGCCCATGGAGTTGCAAAGAGTCAGTGACTTAGCAACTAAACAACAGCAAAATCTCTGTTAGGCATCTGAGTGGAGATAGCCAATATACCAGAGTTTGTGGAGCAGATCTGAGCTCAGAATCCTGATTAGGGAGCCATCAGGACAGGGATGATGGTTGAAGCCATGAGAGTGTGTGGAGTAAGGGTGGAACCTAGGGAAAGAGTGCTCTTTAGAGGCTGATAAAGAGAGGACTTTGGAAAGGAAAATGAGAGGCAGGAGTCAAAGAGATGGGAAGAAAACCAGTAGGCGGTGTGACTGGAGAAGAAGATAGTATCAAGGAAGGTGATCTGAATAGGTTTAAGAACTGCCCAGAGACCAAGTGAGGTAGGGAGAGAAATGTGTCAGTGGTACTGGGCAACAGAAAATACTTTTCTATCCTGATGAGAGCAAGTTCAGAAAGAGAGTGTTGGGAATGGCAGAGCTGGAATCTAACAAACAGGAGGTGAAAAGTGGAGATGGGTGAGGTAACCCCATTCATTCAAAAAGTTGGTGAAGAGAAGTCCTAGATGGTGAAAGGGCATAGGATTGAGGGAGAATTTTTAAGATGGAGAGACTTGGGCTTGAATAAGTGTTCATGGGAAACAGCCAATGAGGAAAAGATGAGAGAGAAGAATCATGGTGATAACTGCTCTCAGCGACTGAGGTCTCTTCCCCTGAGACCAGAAGGAAGGGTGGATGCTTGTGCAGCTATGTTTCTAGGTGGGTTTGGGAAAGAGAGGATGGTCAACTTCAGAACCTTTATTTTGCTGTAAAGTGGAAGCTAACAGCCTTTGCAAAGAGTGGGGTGGCCACGTGGTCGCAGCAGAGGTGGGGAAAGTGGCAGAGGGGGTTGTAAAATCTGTCCTCAGGTGAGTTAGAAGCCCTGCCTTTGAGGACCACTGGTCTGCCCAGGTGTGTATGTGTTTATCCAGTAGCACTACAGAGTCCAGGGAGGAGTGAACTGGATAAATCTGGGGTTCTGCCTCGTGAGTTTAGAGAGGAGAGTTTAATGAGCTTAGCAGCATTATCCAAGGAGGCTCTCGGGGCCGCTGGCGGGGAACCCTCTTGGCATGGGATGGCCATTCCGTCCTGCTCTCCCTCTAAGTGTTGGAGTGGGGTCTGCTTGCGTCAGCATCCCTGTAGAGCTTATAACATCTACAGTGAAACTTTGATGGGCGGCATCTAGGGATTTGTATTTTCACAACCTTCCTGGATGATCTTAATTATACAGAAGTTTAAAAGCCTCTGCTTTCTGAGGCTTAAAATCCTTGCTAGCATCCTGATACATCTCTAGCCCCATCAGAATACATCCAAATGGAGCAAGAGGCTGGACCCAGATCATGCTGCCGAGGGGAAGCCTTCTTGCCTGTCTCCCACCGCCAGTGTAGATATGTTGTGTCAGACACTCCACCCCATCTAGCAATGCAGAACAGCCTGGAGCACAACTGTATTGATGATGATCAACAGCAAGAAGACAAGCCTCAGCCTCTGGCATCCTTCCCTAGGCCGCCCCAGCAAAGCAGCAGAAAAGTCAGCCACCCCTCAGCACGTTCCCTTTAGGGCCGGGAGGGGTCCAGCTGCCCACCCCTCTCCTGGAGGAACCCCTTGCTGGCTGCCTGGCCCTTTGCCTGCCCTGGAATGTTCACCTGGAGCTCCAGGCTCCCACACCCCCACCTTCATGGATGAGAGAACAGGAATTTAAGAGCCAGAATTAATTAGACAAATGTCAGGCGGGCATGAGTCACAGCAGCCCTGAGTATTTTAGTCCATTACAAGCGCGAGCCTTCCCAGCATGGAGGAGCCTGGGGCACCATCCACTGCCCCCATGGGTGCTGATGGAGGAGCTGCGCTACGGCGAGTCTTTCCTTGACCAGGCAGACTCCAGCCAGGCCTCTGCAAGCCTGTCGGTGTGGGTAGGGGGGTATGTGACCCTAACCCTCCAAGGGAATCCTGATCAGAGTCTGTTCAGTTAACTGGACACTGAATAAACAACCCAAACCAAATTAAAGGCTGGTGTAGGCTGTAAATTGGAAGCATCCTCATTTACAAGAAGGGGCAGAGTGGAAGAAAAAAATTCTCAGGGGCTTTATGGGAACTAGCAACTTGTCTGTTCTGAGTGTCTTTTTTCCAGATCCAATGGGCCAGTTGCTCACTCTGTTATTCTCCAAACTGAGGCAACTTAAGGGAAGTGGTTACGATTTCTTGCGGGATGCTCTGGTTTATAAGAAAACCTTGACTGAGTCCTTTTCCCCCAGAAATTTGCCCTCTGCTCCTTCCCCTGCCACTAGCTTCATACCCTAGGTCAGGAAGTGACTGTCCAATAAATATAAAAACTAGAAATCTTCAAGGTCCATTTTCCTACTTAATGTTTCATTCATTCAGCAAAATTATTTAAAATGGTATCTTGCTTCATACTGTTGGTAAAAGCATTTACCATGAATCCCACTCCAGGTAGTTTTAATCTATGAGGGGATGTGCACCTCCTGAAATATAATAAAAAGTGGAGAGTGATGGAAAGACCATCACTTTTCCAAGACATCTCTCTTCCCAGAGAAAGTACCACAAGAGGGTGATGAGTGGGGAGATACTATGAATATCTGAAGAAGTGGGGATTAATCAAAAGGGGGGAGGTTAGGGAAAACTTCTGGGAGGAGGTGGCATTTGAAGCAGGCAAGGCTATCCAGATAGAGAGGCTGGACCACTTATGAGTTCAGAGAGTCAATGAGTGTCAGAGTAGAACCACGGGTCCAACTCTGTTCTGAATCTCACCCTGGTGATGTTTAGCCATTGGATGGTGGGTTTTACCCCATCAGATAATTCAAGCTAACATAGTTTATGAGGGGTTTATGACTTGCCCTACCAAGCTGCCTCTAATGAGGTGTCGTTTCTCGAAAAAATAGAAACAACAAACCAGCCAGACTCCTCAGACTTCACTAGTAATGGCACCATCTTTCCAGCCACGGAAGCGAGGTCTTTGGAGTCCTTCTAAATTCCTCCTTTCCTCCACACTCCCCATATAGAATTGATCACCAATTCTTGTTGGTTCTGCCTCATTAAAAATTCAATCAATATGTATTTATTGGACATCTCTGTTAGGTTCTGGGAAACAAAGATGAATAAGGCAGTCTCAAGAAACCCGTGATTAATGATGGAAACAGCCTTGTAAACCGAATATATGGTGTAATGTGATCCGTGAACAATATGTTATGCCAGCAGTGCTGTGGGAGTGAAAAAGAGGTCAGGAACGCAGCCTGGGGAGGAGGGTCATCAGGGTGGGTACTAACCAGGCTTTCTAGTTCCTGCCTCTTGTCCCTGCCAGTGGCACATGTTCCCTCAAGCTCTAGGTGTTAACAACTGGACTCTTACAAAGCCTCTTAATGGTGTCCTTGTTTCCAAACTAGGCCTTTACCCAAGCATTTTCCATTCTCCTGCTGCTGGCTCTTTTGAAAATGCAAATCAGTTACATACACACTTGACCCCACTTAAAGCTCATCAGTGGTTTCCCTCGGGGTGGAATAAAACCTAAACTCCAGGTCTAGCATACAAGGCTTGTAACAATATGGTACCTGCTTAACTTTTCAACCCTTTAACAGATCCTCCCCTTCCCCTAAACAGTCCTATTTACTAACTTATGATTAGCTTTGCCCATGTTATTCTCTTGATCTAGAATCCTTTCCCTATGTGTCTCCCTGAGGAACATCACATTTCTCTCCAGACTCTGTGAAAACTTACTTCCTGGGCCCTGCCCTCTGATTCTTGGGCACAATTACTGTTCCTATCCTTGCCCTTTTTTTGGTAATTGGAATATCCCATTACCCTCACCTCTGTTCTGGACTGCAGTGGGTAGACACCTAACACCAGACAACACCAGAAAACATCCTCCAGACAGAAAGCATCCTGCACACAGGGGCTATGTCTTATTTGTCTTTGCATCTGTGCTGCCCAGAACAGTATCTGACACGTAAAAGGCACTTGGTAAACATGGGTCACGTGAATATAAGTAAATAAGCTGAAAGTAGGTGCATTCTCAGAGACAGCAGATTCCAAGAAACCACATACAAACTGAGAAGGAATTTCTGTTGAAAGCAGTGAGGCAAAGAGATGTATGTAGAGGTGATTTGGTATTGATGTGTGTGCTCAGTGTGTCTAACTCTTTGCGACCGCATGGACTATAGCCCGCCAGGCTCCTCCTTCCATGCGGATTCTCCAGGCATGAATACTGGACTGGGCTGCCATGTCCTCCTCCAGGGGATCTTCCTGACCCAGGGATCGAACCTGTGTCTCTGACGTTTCTCGCATTAGCTGGCAGATTCTCTACCACTGAGCCACGTGGGAAGCCCCTTGGTATTAACGTTACCTGTGGTCAAAGATGTTTCCTTCATCTAACAGTCAGCATCTAAGTTGGGATACCCCTTCTAGCCTGAGCAGGTAGCTGAGAGTCCTGATGCCTCAGAGCATCCCCAGAGATGGGGCTTGCCAAGTCCTTGCTCACTTCTAGCACTTTTACCACTAGCCCCGTGATTTGGATAATTTAACCTCATGGGACGTCTATGTAGTGAGAATATTAGCTTGTAATGAGTTCAATGATGGCCTCTAAAATATGTGTCTACTTGGAACCTCAGAATGTGACTTTATTTGGACAAGGGTCTTTGCAAATCTAGTAATTAAGGTAAGGATCTCAAGATGATTAGGTGGACCCTAAATCCAGTGGTGGCTGCCCTATAAGAGATAGTAAAGGAGACATAGAAATAGAGAGAAACCCAGAGAGAAAGGCCATGTGAAGACAGAGGTAGAGATTGCAATGATACGTGTATCAGCCGAGGAATGTGAAGAGTTGCCAGGAGCTTGGAGAAAAGCATGGAGTAGATTCTCCCTGAGTTCAGATGGATTCACCTCTGCCAACATCTTGATTTCAGACTTCTGGCCTCCAGAACTGTGAGAGAATAAATTTCTATGAAGATACCCAGTTTGTGGTCATTCATTATGGCAAGCCCTAGGAAATGAATGTACAGCCTGACCACTGGGATTCTGAGAAGGTCAAATGGCACAGTGTCAAAGGAGGTGCTTTGTGAAGCTCTGTGAAAGCACGGGGCTGCAGAGCTGAGGAACGGGCCGAGCTCCTAGTCCAGCACTGTCAGACAGGTGGTTCACTCCCCACATCTGAGGGCATGAATCTGTTTTCAGTTGCAGGTGGACCTTCCTCTGCAGGTGCCACTGTGCAGCCTTGAGAGGTAACTGCTCCTTTCAAAGTACTTCAAAAGCCCCAGGCCACAAGTACCATGAAGACAAGGTCTGCAGGCTCTAATCTATCAGGTTACTTCTTGAGGTTGTTTCTTTAAAAAAAATTTTTTTTTATTGAAATAGAGTTGGTGTATGATATTATATGACTTACAGGTATACAATATAGTGATTCACAATTTTTAAAGGTTCTGTTCCATTTATAATTATTATAAAGTACTGGCTATATTCCCCATGTCACACAATGTATCTGTAGCTTATTTTATATGTAAGCTTACACCTCTTAGTCGGTGCTTAGTTGCTCAGTTGTGTCCAACTCTTTGCAGCCTCATAGACTGTAGCCCATCAGGCTCGTCTGTCCGTGGGGATTCTTCTGGCAAGAATATTGGAGTGGGTTGCCATGCCCTCCTCCAGGGGATCTTCCCAATCCAGGGACTGAACCAGGTCTCCTGCATTGCAGGCAGATTCTTTACTCTCTGAGCCACCAGGGAAACCCACAGCTTTCGGACCTCTGCCCCTATATTCCCTCTCCCCACTGGGAACCCCTCTTTGTTCTCTGTACCTGTGAGTCTGCTTCTTTTCCGTTACATTCATTAGTTTGTTGTATTTATTTCTTGTTGTTGTAGTTTTCAGATTCCACATACACGTGATTTCATACAGTATTTGTCTTTCTCTGTCTGACTTAATAAACTTAGTCTAATACCCTGCAACTGTGTCCATGTTGCTGCAAATGGGAACATTTCATTCTTTTTTATTGAGAGTGTTTCTTACATAGATAATTTCTGACCCTTGGATGTAGGTTGAATTTATTCGCTATTTATCATTTTTTGCCTAGATGCTCATTGGTGCCCATCTGAACACTTTGGTCTGGGATGATAAGGAACCTGGCTACCTCCATCCCTTGGGCTGATTGAGTTTTCACTGTTACACATAGCATCCCATACTCAGGGAGCAGACAGTTCAGTTCAGTTCAGTCCCTCAGTCATGTCCGACTCTTTGCGACCCCATGAATCGCAGCACTCCAGGCCTCCCTCTTCATCATCATCTCCCGGAGTTCACTCAGGCTCACGTCCATCGAGTCCGTGATGCCATCCAGCCATCTCATCCTCGGTCGTCCCCTTCTCAACCTGCCCCCAATCCCTCCCAGCATCAGAGTCTTTTCCAATGAGTCAACTCTTCTCATGGGGTGGCCAAAGTACTGGAGTTTCAGCTTTAGCATCATTCCTTCCAAAGAAATCCCAGGCTTGATCTCCTTCCGAATGGACTGGTTGGATCTCCTTGCAGTCCAGGGGACTCTCAAGAGTCTTCTCCAACACCACAGTTCAAAAGCATCAATTCTTCGGCACTCAGCCTTCTTCACAGTCCCACTCTCACATCCATACATGACCACAGGAAAAACCATAGCCTTGACTAGACAGACCTTNTGAAGTTATATACTTTGTATTAAACTTTCATCATTAGGTGCTGAGTAGTAAGCCCCATCTAGGTGAATGAAAAACTAGATCAATACATAATGCACACATTCAGTTCAGTCCAGTTGCTCAGTCATGTTTGACTCTTTGTGACCCCATGAACCGCAGCAGGCCAGGCTTCCCTGTCCATCACCAACTCCCAGAGTCTACCCAAACCCACGTCCATCGAGTTGGTATTGCCATCCAACCATCTCATCCTCTGATGTCCCCTTCTCCTCCCGCCTTCAATATTTCTCAGCATCAGGGTCTTTTCAAATGAGTCAGCTCTTCACATCAAGTGGCCAAAGTATTGGAGTTACAGCCTCAACATCAGTCCTTCCAATGAACACTCAGGACTGATCTCCTTTAGGATGGAATGGCTAGATCTCCATGCAGTCCAAGAGACTCTCAAGAGTCTACTCCAACACCACAGTTCAAAAGCATCAATTCTTTTGTGCTCAGCTTTCTTTATAGTCCAACTCTCACATCCATACATGACCACTGGAAAAACCATAGCTTAACTAGATGGACCTTTGTTGGCAAAGGAACGTCTCTGCTTTTGAATATGCTGTTTACATTGGTCATAACTTTCCTACTAAGGAGTAAGCGTCTTTTAATTTCAGTGGCTGCAATCACCATCTGCAATGATTTTGGATCCCAGAAAAGTAAAGTCAGGCAGTGTTTCCACTGTTTGCCTATCTATTTGATAGGAAGTGATGGGACCGGATGCCATGATCTTCGTTTTCTGAATGTTGAGCTTTAAGCCAACATTTTACTCTCCTCTTTCATGTTCATCAAGAGGCTCTTTAGTTCTTCTTCATGTTTTGCCATAAGGGTGGTGTTATCTGCATATCTGAGGTTGTTGATATTTCTCTCGGCAATCTTGATTCCAGCTTGTGTTTCCTCCAGCCAAGCATTTCTCTGCATGTAAGTTAAATAAGCAAGGTGACAATATACAGCCTTGACATACTCCTTTTCCTATTTGGAANTCTCCCGGCAATCTTGATTCCAGCCTGTGTTTCTTCCAGTCCAGCATTTCTCATGATGTACTCTGCATATAAATTAAACAAGCAGGGTGACAATATACAGCCTTGACATACTCCTTTTCCTATTTGGAACCAGTCTGTTGTTCCATGTCCAGTTCTAACTGTTGCTTCCTGACCTGCATACAGGTTTCTCAAGAGGCAGGTTAGGTGGTCTGGGATTCCCATCTCTTTCAGAATTTTCCACAGTTTCTTGTGATCCACACAGTCAAAGGCTTTGGCATAGTCACTAAAGCAGAAATAGATGTTTTTCTGGAACTCTCTTGCTTTTTCCATGATCCAGCGGATGTTGGCAATTTGACCTCTGGTTCCTCTGCTTTTTCTAAAACCAGCTTGAACATCTAGAAGTTCATGGTGCACGTATTGCTGAAGCCTGGCTTAGAAAAATTTAAGCATTACTTTCCTAGCATATGAGATGAGTGCAATTGTGCGGTAGTCTGCGCATTCTTTGGCATTGCCTTTCTTTGGAATTGGAATGAAAACTGACCTTTTCCAGTCCTGTGACAGGCCCTCTATAAATCAGCACAGGTATTTTCTTTAAATTTTATCCATTTATTTTTGACTGTGCTGGGCCTTTGTTGCTGGGTTGGTTTTTCTCTAGTTGTGAGCAGGGGCTTCTCCCTATCTGCAGCGCACGAGTTTCTCATCGCAGTAGTGTCTCTCGTTGCAGAGCACAGGTTCGAGAGCTCACGGGCTTTAGTAGTTGCAGCTCCTGGGCTCTAGAGCTCAGGCTCAATAGTTGTGGTGCGCGAGCTTAGCTGCTCCCTGGCATGCATGTGGGATCTTCCCAGACCAGGGACTGAACCTGTGTCTTCTGCAGTGGCAGGTGGATTCTTTACCACTGAGCCACCAGGGAAGCCCAGCAGCCCAGGTGTTATGTTGGCTCCCAAAGTCCTGCAAAAGCCTGCCCACCACCTCTGGGCCTGGCCTTGAGGGGCAAACTGGGGAGAACCATTTGCAGAGCCACCACTTCCAGCACCGTCCTGTTGAGATAGTATGTCACTACCCTCCTCCAGTAGGGCTTGTGGAGCCTCCTGGCCATTCACCCTCTGAAGCAGAGAGAGAGCCTATATGAGGAGCAAACCCGAGGATCTGCATTCAGATGAGTAAGGAAGACATACCCATTGCAAAGATCTGAATCCTACCTCTGTGGTGCTCAACTTATATAATTGCTTTGAGGGATTAAATGATATAATAAATATGATGTGCTTAGTATTCCATATAGTAAGCACATTTAGTAAGTGCTCTAGAAAATGTTAGAAATGTTGCTCTTGGGGCAGATGGTAGACAGGGCAGGAGCCTAGAGCAGGTATCCTAATGAGTAGGGGGGAGGCCTGTTGAAGTCTAAGGAGGTCAGCTGGGACATCTGTTTCTTAGTAACAGGATATGAGCTTCCCTGTGGACTTGGGTGCAGGTCTTGATTCCCCACGAGGGGCTGGTAAGGGGAGGCAGGGCCTATTGCTCTGAGGGCGCAGGCAGCTTCCTGGAACAGGAATCTGGGTTGGGGCTGAAGCACTGTGCTATATATCTATTTTATATTTTCCATATGTTATGGTGCTTCGATGTCTTATGAACCTTTCTCCCAAGGCTAATCAATTCTTAGAGACAGCAAGGGTTCAGCCAGGAGCAGGTCTTTGATTGTAAACTAACTACTCCAGAGCCACACTTGCTCTATCTGATCTGTCCAAGCCAGGGGGCAATATCCCTCTACCTCAATCATCCTAGAGCTAGGCACCAGGCAACTGAAGACCACCCCGATAGCCTCAAGCCTGCCAAAATTGTTCAAACTAGCCCATCCTAAACTGTTTGCCCTCCCTTGCCTTTCCTGCAAGAACTCCAATTCTTGAAGAGTCAAGAGTCTGGCCTAAGTTCCCCCCGGCCCTGTGTACTGGCAATGACCCAACCGTGGGCTCTTCCCCCATCCCCCTGCATGGCATGTGGCAACCTCCTCTCTAGGACCCGTGGGGATCACACACACTTTGGTTATCTGAGCCTCTCCTGTGTTTCCTCTTGTGGCTACTTCTGACTGACAGTCTCTTAAAAAAAACACACACACACAGAACAAGCATAACCCAGTCATCCAAACTGGGGCCTACAGTATATAGCTTGGGACAGGGATACAGTAGGTCTCAGGACCCCCAGTCTTAGATGGGGGACTGGTACAGAAGGAAGAGCACACTGGCCCTGTGCTGAGCACTGACTCCACATCGTGGCTGCTGGAGGAGTGATCTGAAAGCTTATGCAGAAGCTCAGAAGCTGCGGTCAGGTGGGAGTGTTGTCGCCGAGGATGACCGCTTCTAAGCCGTACCAGATGGAGGTAAAACTGACAGTGTTTGAACAGTCAATTCAGCTGATAGTCTGTTATTCAAATGATGTTTTCTCTCAACATGAATTGTCTAGGGGAAATGGGGAGCCTACAGAAGAGGATGCAGGGAGAACTGTTAGGAGGAAAAATGGCTTGAACTATGCTGCAAGCAGTGAAATTGGGATAGAGAGTCATACTTGGGATATTCTTGGAGGGTAGGGGCTGTTGAGATTTGTCGGAGGATTGATTATGGAGCCTGAGAGTAACAGGGGCTGACTCCAAGGGTTTTGGCTTAAGCCCATGGGTGAGTGTTGGCCTATTGATTGAGACAAGAGACACTGGGGTAGAGAAGGTAGGCCTTCAGGGAGAGAATTCAAGAGTTTGGTTTTGTGCATGTTACATGTAAGTTACCTGTTAGACATCCAAGTGCAAAGGAACAATAGGCATTATATATATGAGACTGTGTGTGAGAGAGGGTGAGGACTGACACAAAAATTGGGGAGCCCTTGGTAGACAGATGGGACTGGGTGATATAATTTATGAAGTAAGGTTGGGTATGGAGATCCCAGGACAAGAACTCTTCTACATTTAGAGATCTGGAAAGACAGAGGATCCAGGAAAACAAGAGTTTTATGTTATTCCTGGCTTTCCCCCTTTTAAATCACTTGTCAGGCCCTTTATAGACATTTGGATGGTTAACATTACCAGCTGTGGAGCCAGACTCACCCAAGTTAGAGTCCTCAGTTCAGTTCAGTCACTCAGTCGTGTCCTACTCTTTGTGACCCCATGGACTGCAGCACACCAGGCTTCCCTGTCCATCACCAACTCCTGGAGCTTGCTCAAACTCATGTCCATTGAGTTGGTGATGCCAGCCAGCCACCTCATTCTCTGTTATCCCCTTCTCTTCCTGCCTTCAATCTTTCCCAGCATCAGGGTCTTTTCCAATGAGTCAGTACTTTCCATCAGGTGGCCAAGTCTGAGCTTTACCATTTGTCAGTGAGAAAAGTTTGCCAGGTTATTAACCTCTCTTCAATTAGCTTCCTTTCTTTCTTGTCTTTTCTTCCTTTCTTTCCTCCATCTCTCTCCTGCTTTCTTTCCTTCTGTTTTTCCTCTCATTCTTCCTCCTGGCCTCTCTCCCTTTAGAAAGTAGGGATAGTAACACCTACTTCCATAAGGTTTTGTGAAAATTAAAAGTGAAAATTCATATAACTCGTTCAACACCAAGCACATAATAAGCTCTCATTAAAGTTTAGCTGTCATCAACAATACTATGAAAGAGATGTTCTATAAATCATGATATGTTGAGGGATTACTATTAGGACTATCATTATTTTACAGATTCTCAAGATCATATATATATATATATATATATATATACTAGAATCATTGAGATCATTACTCATATATTATTGTTCTGTCACTAAGTCATGTCTGACTCTTTGTGACTCCATGAATGCAGCATACTAGGCTTCCCTGTCCTTCATTATTGAGTTATTGATGCCATCCATCTCATCCTCTTTTGCCCCATTCTCCTCTTGCTCTCAATCTCTCTCAGCATCAGGGTCTTTTCCAGTGAGTTGGCTGTTTTCACCAAATGGTCAAAGTATTGGAGTTTCAGCTTCAGCATCATCCTTTTAATGAATATTCAGGGTGATTTCCTTTAGGATTGACTGGTTTGATCTCCTTGCTGTCCAAGGGATTCTCAAGAGTCCTCTGCAACACCACAGTTCAAAAGCATCCATTCTTAGGCACTAAGCCACATGCTAGTAAAGTAATGCTCAAAATTCTCCACCCCAGGCTTCAGCAATACATGAACCATGAACTTCCAGATGTTCAAGCTGGTTTTAGAAAAGGCAGAGGAATGAGAGATCAAATTGCCAACATCTGCTGGATCATCGAAAAAGCAAGAGAGTTCAGAAAAACATCTATTTCTACTTTNCTTGGGTTAAATAAATTCCTTTCTTGATTGTAAAGATGTGTATAAGAGACAGAGTGTGGACTGGCTGCTGTTGTGTTTGACTGATTTCTCAGTCATTGACCCACAGTTCATTGAACAAGTTGGTTATTCACAGCTGACCTTGGGATCCACCACTCCATTTTCAGTAGTTTAGAGAGACTTAACAATCTTTCTTCGAAAGAGGAAGCTGTGTTTGATCCAGGGAAACCAGCCTCACATACGAAGATGTGTGAATTCCAAATCCACTGCTGAATTTGGATATTTTAATTTTTAGATGCAAATTAGAGGAGATGGAGCGTTACCAGGATGAGTCAGAATACCTCTCAATGTGGTAAAAGCCACCTAAGGCAGGACCTTGGAGAAAGGTGACAGAGGAGAACCTAGCTCTCTTCCGTAAATAGCACATTCTCCAGTTTCTGTATTTCACGCTTTGACATCTTGGGGCCCTGCTGACCCTAGGAGGGTCTTTCCTGCCTCGGGTTGTTGTTCAGTTGCTCAGTGTGTCTGACTCCTTTCGACCCCACAGACTGCAGCATGCCAGACTTCCTTGTCCTTCACTATCTCCCAGAGCTTGCTCAAACTCATGTCCATTGAGTTGGTGATGCCATCCATCTCATCCTGTGTCACCCTCTTCTCTTCCTGCCTTCAATCTTTGCAGCACCAGGGTCTTTTCCAATGAGCTGGCTCTTTACATCATCAGCTCTTTCCAATACTGAAGTATTGGAACTTCATCGTCAGTCCTTCCAATGAATATTCAGGGTTAATTTCTTTTAGGATTGACTGGTTGATCTCCTTGCTGTCCAAGGGACTCTCAAGAGTCTTCTCCAGAACCACAGTTAGAAAGCATCAGTTCTTCAGTGCTCAGCCTTCTTTATGGTTCAACTCTCATATCTGTACATGACTATTGATAAAAAACCATAGCTTTGACTATATGGACCTTTGTTTAACCCATATGGCCCCAGGTTAGCCAATTCCAAGAAACAATAAAAGACTGGCCTATAAGCATGGCTTGCTGCTGCTGCTGCTAAGTCACTTCAGTCATGTCTGACTCTGTGACGGCAGCCAACCAGGCTCCCCTGTCCCTGGGATTCTCCAGGCAAGAACACTGGAGTGGGTTGCCATTTCCTTCTCCAATGCAAGAAAGTGAAAAGTGAAAGGGAAGTCACTCAGTAGTGTCTGACTCTTCGTGACCCCATAGACCGCAGCCTACCAGGCTCCCCTGTCCATGGGATTTTCCAGGCAAGAGTACTGAAGTGGGGTGCCATCGCCTTCTCCGATAAGCATGGCTTACATATGCAAATAAACCAATCTGGAGCCCTGACCTCCAACCACCTCCTCAATGGGCTCTCGGCACTCCAAAACCAGGTACCAGGCAAATAGGTTTAAGCTCCAGAACTTGCTGAAATTACTGAAACTAGCCAATGCTAAACCTGCTTTCCCTGCCTCGCGCACACTTATCTCCCTTGC
>SJYV01038603.1:0-10750 GCA_006410875.1 Neotragus pygmaeus | reverse complement strand
GACTCGATGGACATGAGTTTGAGTAAGCTCTGGGAGTTGGTGATGGATAAAGAAGCCTGGTGTGCTGCAGTCCATGGGGTCTCAAAGAGTCTGACAGGAATGAGCAACTGAACTGACTGAGTGACTTCAATAAGTGGTGCTGAGAAAACTGCATGTAAAAGGAGGAAATTAAATCACTCCCTAATACCATATACACAAATGAAATCAAAATGGGTTAAAGACTGAAATGTAGTACCAAATGCTGTGAAACTCCTAGAGGAAAAGCAGGAGAACACTTTTGACAAAAATCGTAGGAATATTTTTTAAATCTTAAAGGAAAGAAAAGAAAAATAAACAAATAAGACCTAATTTACCTGAAAAGCTTTTGCACAGGAAAATAAACCATTGACAAAAGAAAAAAGACAACCTATCAGAAATGAAAAAATATTTCCAAATGATATCCCTGATAAACGATTAATATGCAACATATATAAACAGCTCATACAATTCAACATAAAAAAAGACAACCCAATTTAAAAATGGGAAGAAAACCAAAGAGACATTTTCCAAAGCAGAAATGTAGAGGGCAACAGGGAGGTGAATAGATGCTCGAAAGTGCTAATTTTCAATGAAATGCAAATCAAAACNTAAACAGCTCATACAATTCAACATAAAAAAAGACAACCCAATTTAAAAATGGGAAGAAAACCAAAGAGACATTTTCCAAAGCAGAAATGTAGAGGGCAACAGGGAGGTGAATAGATGCTCGAAAGTGCTAATTTTCAATGAAATGCAAATCAAAACCACAGTGAGATCTCCCCCTACAGCTATAAGAATGGCTATTATCACAAAAAGCACAAATAACAAATATTGAAGAGGGTGTGGGAAAAAGGGTACCCTCCTATGCCGTTTATGGGAATGCAAATTGGTGCAACCACTGAGCAAAACAGAATGGAAGACTGACTAAAAACAGTTCTAAGGTATGANCATGAATACATCACAGGTGTACACAAGCTCCCAATCCTGAATCCCCCTCCCACCTCCCACCCAACAACGTCTCTCTGTATCATCCCCGTGCACCAGCCCCAAGCATCCTGCATCCTGCATCCTGCATCGAACATAGACTGGTGCCTATTTCTAAGCCAGCTTTTTCACTCTCCTCTTTCACACACATCAAGAGGTTCTTTAGTTCCTCTTCCCTTTCTGCAATTAGAGTGGTATCATCTGTATATCAGAGGTTGTTGTTATTTCTCCCATTAATCTTAATTCCAGCTTGTAATTCATCCAGCCCAGCATTACTTAAGAAGACAAAGTTGTTTTCTGAGGAGACTTTACAAATAGCTGAAGAAAGAAGAAAATCAAAAAGCAAGGGAGAAAGGGAAAGGTACACCCAACTAAACACAGAGTTCCAGAGAATAGCAAGGAGAGAAAAGAAGGCCTTCTTCAGTGGACAATGAAAAGAAATAGAGGAAAATGACAGAAGGGGAAAGAAAACTGCAATTGTCAAAGGAACATTTCATCCAAAGATGGGCACAATAAAGCACAGAAACCTAAAGACCTAATAGAAGCAGAAAAGATCAAGTAGAGATGGAAAGAATACACAACTCTACTAAAACACACACACATACAAACTTAATGATCTGGATAACCACGATGGTGTGGTCATTAACTCAGAGTCAGGCATTTTAGAGTATGAAGTCAAGTGGATCTTATGAAGCACTGCTGTTAATAAAGCTAGTGGAGATGATGGAATTCAAGCAGGGTTATTTAAATTCCTAAAAGATAATGCTACTAGCGTGCTGTACACAATATGTTAGCAAATTTGGAAAACCCAGCAGTGGCCACAGCACTGGAAAAGGCCAATCCTTAACCAAATTCCCAAGAAGGGAAGTACTAAAAAGTATTTAAACCACTGGACAATTGTACTCATATCCTATACAAGTTAAGTTATGTTCAAAATCCTGCATGCTAGATGTCAGCATTGTGTGAACTGAGAACTTCCAGAGGCCCAAACTGGTTTAGAAAAAGTAGAGGAAACAAAAATCAAATTGCAAACTTTCACTGGATTATAGAGAAAGCAAGGGAATTCCAGGAAAAAAAAAAAAAAAAAACTTCTACCTCTGTTTCATTGACTATCCTAAAGCCTTTTGTGTGGATCTTAACAAACTGTGGAAAACTCTTAAAGAGATGGGAATACCAGATCATATTACCTGTCTCATGAAAAACCTATATGCTGGTCAAGAAGCAACAGTTATAACCTTGTATGGAACAACTGAGTCATTCAGGGTTGAGAAAAGAGTATGACAACGCTGTTTATTGTCACCCTGTTTATTTAACTTATATACAGAGGTCATCATGAGAAATGCCAGTGTGAATGAGTTCCGAGTTTAAATCAAGATTTCCAGGAGAAAGGTCAATAAACTCAGATATGCAGATGGTACCACTCTAATGGCAGAAAGCAATTAAAGAAACTTCTTGTGAAGGATGAGAGTGAAAAAGCTTGCTTAAAAATAAATATTAATAAAACTAAGACCATGGCATCCAGCCCCATTACTCCATGGCCAATAGAAAGGGAAATGTGGAAGCAGTGAAATATTTCCTCTTCTTGGGCTCTAAAATCACTGCAGGTGGTGACTGCAGCCTTGACAGTAGAAGATGATTGCTTCTTGGTAGGAAAATTATGATAAACAGTGTGCTGAAAAGGAAAGACATTACTTCACCAACAAAGGTTCTTATAGTCAAGGTTATTATCTTTCCAGTAGTTATGTANTTTCACTTTCATCAAGAGGCTTTTTAGTTCCTCTTCACTTTCTGCCTTAAGGGTGCTGTCATCTGCATATCTGAGGTTATTGATATTTCTCCCAGCAATCTTGATTCCAGCTTGTGCTTCTTCCAGCCCAGCATTTCTCATGATGCACTCTGCATATAAGTTAAATAAGCAGGGCGACAATATTCAGACTTGCCGTACTCCCTTGCCTATTTGAAACCATTCTGTTGTTCCGTGTCCAGTTCTAACTGATGCTTCCTGACCTGCATACAGGTTTCTAAAGAGGCAGGTTAGGTGGTCTGGTATTCTGATCTCTTTCAGAATTTTCCACAGTTTATTGTGATCCACACAGTCAAAAGCTTTGGCATAGTCAATAAAGCAGAAATAGATGTTATATTTTTAGTCCTTTAATGTAATCTGTTTTATTTCAATTGATTTGTTTTAGTTCTTTGTTCACATTTTTCATTAAGTACATGAGCATATTTAATAGAGCTGATTTAAAGTTTTGTTTAGTGAGTCTAATGTCTGTGCTTCCTAAGAACTGTTCATTTTTCCCCTGAAGGATTTTACACTTCAGTTTCATTTTGTACTTTTTATTTTGATTGAAAATTATATATCATAATCCTTGACTATGAAAGTTAGACTGCCCACACCTCTTCAGAATCTGTTTCTGTTTCTTGCTCTGATTCCAGGGTTTTGTTGTGGTTTTTATATAGTGACTTTTAAAAAATAATGTTTTATAGTCTGTATCATTTGTCATCTGTGGCTTCTGACTTCCTTATTCTTTGATTCTTGTCAGCTAGTTTCTCAACAGAAAGTGAAATTTGCTCAGCTGTGTCCAACTCTTTGCATATACATGGATTAAGGAGTCCATGGGATTGTCCAGGCCAGAATACTGGAGTGGGTAGCCTTTCCCTTCTCCAGGACGTCTTTCTAACCCAGAAATCAAACCCAGCTCTCCTGTACTGCAGGATTCTTTACCAACTGAGCCAGAGAAGAAGGCCATCTCTTCTCAACAGAGATTTCTTTAAACTCTTAGAATGAAAATGAATAAACAAAAAGATAAAAGAAATGGAAAAAAAAAAAAAAAAACCTCTCCAAGTTTTTGCAGATATACTTTATGCTGCAATAGTCTTTCAATGTTTACCTAGCTATTTACTACTCTGCTTTAGTCTTCACTTAATGCTTGCACTCACCTTAAATATAAGCCAGGGGTGTCAATGAAGACTCTTCTCAGGGCCAATAAACGCATGCTAATAGCCTTCTAAATTCCCCTGGCTTCACGAACGTTTGTAATATGTTAATTTCCCAAAGAAACTCTCTACCTGACTTTTCCTCCTAGGTATTTTCTAGTTTACTACAGCTGTTATATTTCATCCTAGGGGACAGTGGACTTGACTCACAGTATTTTCAAAAGATACCCATCATCTTCAAAGTTGCCATTCTACTCTAATAGATTTCTAAATTAAGTGAAACAGAGGGAAGCACTTCATATCGTCTCTAAGGTGTCTCCTAAATAGGTTAAAAGAGATAAGCACAATTCTTTGATAATAAGGTCTTCACTTTTCTCTCCACAACAAATAATGGCAATCCTACACTGGGAACAGGATTTGCCTTCTTCAAGACTGCTGAGACAAGGATGGTGGTGGTTTAAGAACAAATAAAAATATCAAAAAGTTTCCAAATGTTTTTAAGTTATCATTTTCTGATTAACATTCTCTTGGTTGCTATTAACTTTTGACTATTTTCTGAGTTCCTAAAGTTAACTCTGAGAGTTACTGCTTACTGTTCAGTTGTCCATGAAGAATCATGACCTTAGAGCTACCTTTGCCACCACTTTCACTGACATTCATCACATCACACATGTACTTTAAAAGTGCATTCAAAAAAATGATAGTTTTATTTGCAATTTTTAAAGGAATCTCCACAGTGTTTTCCATAGTGGCTGTACTAGTTTGCATTCCCACCANTTTGGAGCCCCCCAAAAATAGTCAGCCACTGTTTCCACTGGCCCCCTATCTATTTGCCATGAAGTGATGAAACCAGATGCCATGATCTTAGTTTTCTGAATGTTGAGCTTTAAGCCAACTTTTTCACTCTCCTCTTTCACTTTCATCAAGAGGATCTTTAGTTTTTCTTCACTTTCTACCAAAAGGGTGGTGTCTTCTGATCTGAGGTTATATATCAATAACTGATATTTTTCCTGGAAATCTTGATTCCAGCTTGTGATTCATCCAACCCAGCATTTCTCATGATGTACACTGCATATAAGTTAAATGAACATGGTAACGATATGCAGCCTTGATGTACTCATTTTCCTATTTGAACCAGTCTGTTGTTCCATGTCCAGTTCTAACTGTTGCTTCCTGACCTGCATATAGGTTTCTCAAGAGGCAGGTCAGGTGGTGTGGGATTCCCATCTCTTTCATAATTTTCCACAGTTTATTGTGGAAAATTATATGCCAAAGGCTTTGGCATAGTCAATAAAGCAGAAATAGATGTTTTTCAAGAAATCTCTTGCTTTTTCAATAATTCGGCTGATGTTGGCAATTTGGTCTCTGGTTCCTCTGGCTTCTCTAAAACCAGCTTGAACACCTGGAAGTTCATGGTTCACCTATTGCTGAAGCCCGCCTTGGAGAATTTTGAGCATTACTTTACTAGCGTGTGAGAGGAGCTCAGTTGTGTGGTAGTTTAATCATTCTTTGGCATTGCCTTTCTTTGGATTAGAATGAAAAGTTACCTTTTCCTGTCCTGTGGCCACTGCTATGTTTTTTAAATTTGCTGACATATTGAATACAGCACTTTCACAGCATCATTTTGTAGGATTTGGAATAGCTCAACTGGAATTCCATCAACTCCACTACCTTTGTTCATAGTGATGCTTCCTAATGCCCACTTGACTTCACATTCCAGAATGTGTGGCTCTAGGTGAGTGATCACATCATCATGATTATCTGGATCATGAAGATATTTCTTATACAGTTCTTCCTTGTATTCTTGCTAACTTTCCTTAATATATTCTGCTTCCATTAGGTACATACCATTTTTGTTCTTTATTGAACCCATCTTTCCATGGGAAATATTCCCTTGGCATCTCTAATTTTCTTGAAGAAATCTCTAGTCTTTCCCATTCTATCGTTTTCCTCTATTCCTTTGCACTGATCACTGAGGAAGGCTTTCTTATCTCTCTTTGCTATTATTTGGAACTGTGCATTCAAATAGGTATATCTTTCTTTTTCTCCTTTGTTTTTCACTTCTCTTGTTTTCAAAGCTATTTGTAAGGCCTCCTCTGACAGCCATTTTGCCTATTTGTATTTCTTTTTCTTGGGGATGGTCTTGATCACTGCCTCCTGTACAATGTCATGAACCTCCATCCATAGTTCATCAGGCACTCTGTCTATCAGATCTAGTCCTTTATATCTATTTCTCACCTCCACCTCATAATCATAAAGGATTAGATTTAGGTGACACATGAATGGTCTAGTGGTTTTCCATAGTTTATTCTGTTTCAGTCTGAATTTGGCAATAAGGGAAGCCACAGCCAGCTCCCAGTCTTTTTTCTGCCAGCTGTATAGAGCTTCTCCATCTTTGGCTGCAAAGAATATAATCAATCTGATTTCAGTGTTTACAATCTGGTGATGTCCATGTGTAGAATCTTCTATTGTGTTGTTGGAATTTATAATATATTTTAAGTGATTTGATAAAGTTACTTTATACAGAGAGACATATCCTTCTGTGGATTGGAAAAGTCAATATCATAAAGGGGTTTTTTTAGCCTCAAATTAATCTATAAATATAAAACTATTGAGATAACAATCCTAACAGAGTTGTATTTAACCTGAAAAATTAATCCTAAAATGTATATAGAATTGTATACAGCAAAAATATCACCCTGACTCTCTTGAAAAGGAATATGGATAGGCTAAGATTAGTAAAAATTAATATCTTGAAAAAGTAAGGATTGGGAGCTTGTGTACAGCTGTGGTGGATTCATGTTGATGTATGACAAAGCCAATAGAGTATTGTAAACTAAAATTTAAAAAATAAATAAATAAATAAATTAGTAAATATATGTCATCTCAATACTTAAAAAAAATATAATAAGAGATAAATAGAGTAGCAAATAAGATTTATAACAGACTACATAGATACTGGAATGAGTGAGTGCTTGATAGCTAATAGGGTTTTGATATATGTGGAAAAACTATAAAAAAACAGAATGAAAGTTTAAAAAATGTTATTATATTTAAACAATATATATGTACAATAAGAACACAATAAATATAATGGAGAGAGACAATACTAAAAAAATATGCAGTAATGAATGATTTGTAAACAGAATATAAAAAAGAAATCAAAACATAAATGATCCAGTAGAAAGAAAGTGGTCACAGAAATAATAGATAACTCAGTTAGAAAGAATTTTGAATTTTTAGAAACAGATGGAAAGATATTCAATAATTTCCTTAATCAGGAGTGTATAAACTAAAATGATATTCTAACACTTTAACACCATGATATAGTTAAGAATTAATAAATCTTATTATAAGCATTAGCAATAAAAAGTGTAAATTGAGACTATATATACTGCCAATGATGATATAAAGTACTACTGTCACTTTGGAGAACAATGGAGCAATGTCTACCAAAGGAATACATGTACATTCTAAGCTCAAACAATTCCTTTTCTTCCTGTTTTTGAGTGTATGTCTAGGGCTGTTTATTTCAGCAATCAAGATGGAGAACATGTGTATACCTGTGGTGGATACTTGTTTATGTATGGCAAAACCAATACATTAATGTAAAGTAATTAACCTCCAATTAAAATAAATTTATTTTAATGATCCAGAGAGACATTGTGGGGTGGGAGGTTGGAAGGGGATTCAAGATTGTGAGCTCGTGTACAACTGTCGTGGATTCATGTCGATATATGGCAAAGCCAATAGAGTATTGTATAGTAAAATAAGGTAAATAAATAAAGGCAAAGCATTATTAATATCACGTTTGCAGCAGTGGAGTAAGTATGTTATGATATTTTCATAAAAGAACACCTCTTTGCAATTAAAAATTATTACCTTTATTAAAAACAACAAAATTAGAAATATAGCTCTCATTTCAGTTCAGTTCACTGACACAGTCGTTTCTGACTCTTTGCCACCCCATGAATTACAGCACTCTAGGCCTCCCTGTCCATCAGCAACTAATGAAGTTCACTCAAACTCACTCCATCAAGTCAGTGATGCCATCGAGCCATCTCATCCTCTGTCATCCCCTTCTCCTCCTGCCCCCAATCCTTCCTAGCATCAGAGTCTTTTCCAATGAGTCAACTCTTCACATGAGGTAGCCAAAGTATTGGAGTTTTATCTTTAGCATCATTCCTTCCAAAGAACACCCAGGACTGATCTCCTTTAGAATGGACTGGTTGGATCTCCTTGCAGTCCAAGGGACTCTCAAGAGTCTTCTCCAACACCACAGTTCAAAAGCATCAATTTTTCAGTACTCAGCTTTCTTCACGTCCAAATCTCATATCCGTACATGACCACTAGAAAAACCATAGCATTGACTAGATGGATCTTTGTTGGCAAAGTAATGTCTCTGTTTTTCAATATACTATCTATGTTGGTCATAACTTTTCTTCCAAGGAATAAGCGTCTTTTAATTTCACGGCTGCAATCACCATCTGCAATGATTTTAGAGCCCCTCAAAACAAAGTCTGACACTACTTACACTGTTTCCCCATCTATTTCCCATTAAGTAATGGGACCGGATGCCGTGACCTTAGTTTTCTGAATGTTGAGCTTTAAGCCAACTTTTTCACCCTCCTCTTTCACTTTCATAGGAGGCTTTTCAGTTCCTCTTCCTGTTCTGCCATAAGGGTAGTGTCATCTGCATATATGACGTTATTGGTATTTCTCCCAGCAATCTTGATTCCAGATTGTGCTTCTCCCAGTCCAGTGTTTCTCATGATGTACTTTCCATGAAAGTTAAATAAGCAGGGTGACAATATACAGCCTTGACGCATGCCTTTTCCTATTTGGAACCAGTCTGTTGTTCCATGTGGCTCTAGTAAATAACAAAATGACACCAATATCATTTATGTAAAGCTTTTTGCTGGGAGGGATTGAGGGCAGAAGAAGGGGGTGACAGAGGATGAGATGGCTGGATGACATCACTGACTCGATGGACGTGAGTCTAAGTGAACTTTGGGAGTTGGTGATGGACAGGGAGCCCTGGTGTGCTGCTACTGAAATGAACTGTGTATACTTTTGGTTCACACACACATATGCAATAAAGTACAAATATGTAAATGAGACGATGCATACCCATAAGAGTATGGGTTACTTCTGAGGATAAAGGCTCAAAAATATATTGGAGAGAAAAGGCTTTGGCATTAACTATAAAACACTTTCCCTTTAATAGAAAGTTGTATTATAGATCAATAACATAAAATGATAGCTATTATATAAATATGCATGTTATTTTATACGTTCATTAATTGTTTTATATTTAGTAAAAATAACAGCACAATCAGAACCCTAAAATTACAGTAAATATGCATCCCTCATCCAAGCTAATGCATATCTGGCATCCTAAAGAATAAGAATAATTAGCATCTCACCTCAGTGATTCACAATAATGTTAACAGTTCTGCAGTACTTCAAATACCAGGGTGAGAGAGTTCAGGGCAAAGAGAAAAATTCTTTTTAGAAATGTACTTCATTCACCTCAAGTTGTGAACTCAGAGGTAGTATGATGATTAAATAAATGCATATCTACAAATAACTTAAAACAGTGACTAGTAAACACCCAATAAAAGCTATTATTGCTGCTCTCATAACACGAGAGAAATTAGAATTTATAAGCTCTCAAAATTAGTAACAAATCAACAATACACCTGTGGTGGATTCATGTCGATGTATGGCAAAGCCAATAGAGTATTGCAAAGTCAAATTTAAAAAAAATAAATAAATTTAAAAAAATGTAGTTAAGAATTGGCATTAGGGCACCACTTAGGTAAAAACATTCCAACTTACATGTCATTTAATGTATCTGTTTCAGTTAAATAATTTTTATAAACAGACTCACACCTTATCCTGTAAAGAAAAAAGTTGAATAGGANATAAATAAATAAATTAAAAAAAATGTAGTTAAGAATTGGCATTAGGGCACCACTTAGGTAAAAACGTTCCAACTTACATGTCATTTAATGTGTCTGTTTCAGTTAAATAATTTTTATAAACAGACTCACACCTTATCCTGTAAAGAAAAAAGTTGAATAGGAATAGCAGCCCCAGTAATGGTTTAGAATCAGCATTGTGGTGGATTTCACTTTTACAATTACTAGTGTATTAGTACTCCTAATCCTGGCCAATGCAAATATCAGTAGCCTTGAAAAATGAAAAAGTGTGAAGTTTGGAACTGATCATTTCAGAATTCAAACAGTGTACAGCTTTCTTTACGAGGAAAATAATATTCAAAAACCTATTTTATAAAAAAATACTGTTATGATTTACTTCCCAAGGTTGTTAGGTTTATAACTGTATAAAAATAAAGTCACAAGACAGGAACCTAACCCTAATGTAGATAATGTAAGTTCCCTCTGTTAAAATATGACCAGACTTCACAATATTTCAGTTCAGTTCAGTCACCCAATTGTGTCTGACTCTTTGCGACCCCACAATATTTAGTGTTCTATTATTTAATATCGGTAATTCCCATTATCACAGTTCAGTTCAGTTCAGTCGCTCAGTCGTGTCCGACTCTTTGCGACCCCATGAATTGCAGCACTCCAGGCCTCCCTGTTCATCACAATCTCTCGGCATTCACTCAGACTCACGTCCATTGAGTCCGTGATGCCATCCAGCCATCTCATCCTTGGTCATCCGCTTCTCCTCCTGCTCCCAACCTCTCCCAGCATCAGAGTCTTTTCCAATGAGTAAATCCTTCTCATGAGGTGGCCAAAGTACTGGAGTTTCACCTTTAGCATCATTCCTTCCAAAGAAA
>SJYV01038598.1:6503-20195 GCA_006410875.1 Neotragus pygmaeus | reverse complement strand
TATTGCAAAACCAATACAATATTGTAAAGTAATTAGCCTCCAATTAAAATAAATAAATTTATATTAAATGAATAAATAAAAAGTACCTCCCCACCAAAAGACAGTTACTATGAACTGCTTTGTAATGCATAATTCAACAGGAAGATGTGGAATATTGATATAAGCTTTATTTTTTTAAATAGTGTTTTCACATACAAAGTGCACTGAAGAATCTAACATAAGAATAAAATAGGTTTCTAAGTTGGCTTTTTAAAAAATAATGTCTTCTAAATTGCAATGAAACAGCTTCATTCATATTACTTAATTTTGAAATGNTATAAGCTTTATTTTTTTAAATAGTGTTTTCACATACAAAGTGCACTGAAGAATCTAACATAAGAATAAAATAGGTTTCTAAGTTGGCTTTTTAAAAAATAATGTCTTCTAAATTGCAATGAAACAGCTTCATTCATATTACTTAATTTTGAAATGTTTTAGCAAATATTTTTAGAGTCATAAAAATGACTATATTTTTTATACAAGTAACCCCAACCCTAAAAATGATCCTAAGGGTGAAATAAAGTGATGTAAGTTTTATGGAAGATGATATTTAATTTATGAAAAAAATCACAATATCTAAAATGTTGAATAAGATGTTTATGCAACTCAATCTACTATAAACTAATAGCAAGATGTGCTATGAATAAAACACTAATTAATAACATAAGGACATACTTAGTGAAGAATTTTTACAGCATGTTAAATGAAAAATTGTAGCAACCCTATTCATTAATAATGTATGAAGATAGTAGAGACTTTTTATTTTCAACATGCATTTTGAAATAATAATAAGAAAAATTAACATTAAAAATAAATTTTGAAACCCACAACATTGTATTATTTATCAGCTAAATATTTGTTCAGGAAAAGATGACATTTGAAGATAATTTTATTAATTATCCAATGTAATTAATTTGTACTGGTGGAACCAATATGCTAACATAACATAGAATCTTGCACTGTAAGTATTTTCCAAATCATAGGCCTAGCCCTCTCTATCAGTTTTCCCTTCATACGTTTTTCTTGGAAACAGCTTGTTCTGTTCATATTTCTGAGAAAATATCTCATGGATTTCCCTTCCCTGACAATCATATTCTTCAGACGCTGGAGATGCACAGAAGATTGCTGAGGGCCCTTCACACTATGAACTGAAGGCTCTGAACCATCTTTTGGACCTGGGACCCTGGAAATTTTGCCTCCTGGCTCTTACCATCACTCACTGTTTTCTTCCCACTCATTTTGGCAGCAACATTATTCTAGCATTGATCATTCTGAAAATAATATAGAAATTTCTCTGCCTAATTTAAAGCTGATGTAACTATTATGTAATAATTTATATAATAGCATTGTACAATAAATATAATATTCAAATTTATATGAGAAATTAGTAATAAGGATGTCACTATATGCAGTTTTCTAATTACATTTTTATATTAAATTAATAGATTAAAAACCCATTTTAATTACCTTCCAAGTTAAATTCCTTGAATCCACTGCATTTTTGTCCAGCACTGTTATTTACTCCAACAATAATAGTTTAATTTTGCATCTATTTAAGCACATTCTTTTCCTTTACGGCCTGAGAAATGTGTTCTCTTCAGATTTCAGATCTTTTACTCTCCCCTCAATACTGCTCTGCTGATTTCCCTAAAAGTTTCAACTTATATACTCTTACTACCTTGGGAATTTAGAATAATCGCCTTTCAGTGTTCCTACCTGTGTCCTTCCTGATGGATGTCTGAGCCTTTTTTCCTTCTGCTGTCTTAGCGATTTAGTTCATATTAAGAGAGAGAAAACAACAACTAGCACTAAGGCAATTAGAGACTTCAGCCATGTAAATATTCTTGAACAATTCTGCAGCAGAAATTTAATGCTGTTTATGACATCAAGTGTACATAGAGAAAATTAAATGAGCAAATTTAAAATCAGAAGACTCTGCTCTGTCAGTTGAGTAAGGCACTATTACCCTTCATGTCCTTTCCTGGACCATTCTTTAGTGCTTTTTGTGGGAAATTAACTAGGTTTTTCCAGTGGTCATGTATGGATGTGAGAGTTGGACTGTGAAGAATGCTGAGCGCCAAAGAATTGATGCTTTTGAACTGTGGTGCTGGAGAAGACTCTTGAGAGTCCGTTGGACTGCAAGGAGATCCAACCAGTCCATCCTAAAGGAGACCAGTCCTGGGTGTTCATTGGAAGGACAGATGCTGAGGCTGAAACTCCAATACTTTGGCCACCTCAGGCAAACAGTTGACTCATTGGAAAAGATTCTGATGCTGGGAGGGACTGGGGGCAGGAGGGGAAGGGGACGACAGAGGATGAGATTGCTGGATGACATCACTGACTCAATACACATGAGTTTGAACTCTGGCAGCTGGTGATGGACAGGGAGGCCTGGCATGCTGTGATTCATGGGGTTGCGAAGAGTAGGACACGACTGAGCCACTGAACTGAACTGAACTGAACTGAACTACTGTATTACATATCAATAGTTCTTAAATAAATCACCTTCGTTCTACATAGGTAAAAAAAAAAAAAAATTCCCATTTTAAACATTAACCGAAAAATATACAAACATTTGAAAGGGGTAAAAAGAAAAAATGAAAACTGGAAAAGATGTATTTTTTAGAAAACACATTTTTCTAGAAAAAGTGTTTTCTAGAAAACACTAGAAAAAAATGATCATACAAAAAATAAGGCTATACTGGAAGAACTGAGAAGCAAAAAACATACAAGAGAACAAAAACTAACAGCAGGAATAAGTCCTTTAATATTAATAATCACTTTAATTGATTGAAACTCACAATTTTAAATGTATATTATAGTACTATATATATATTTATATTTTGGCCACTTCACTTGTAGGATCTCGGGCACTGAATCCAGGCCATGGCAGTGAAAACCAGGAACCTAACCATCAGGCTACCAAGGAATGTCCCAAAGAATACATTTTTAAATTATGTACATAAATATTCCTTTCAGTTCAGTTCAGTCACTCAGTCGTGTCCGACTCTTTGCAACCCCATGAATCGCAGCATGCCAGGCCTCCCTGTCCATCACCATCTCCTGGAGTTCACTCGGACTCACATTCATCGAGTTTGTGATGCCATCCAGCCATCTCATCCTCTGTCGTCCCCTTCTCCTCCTGCCCCCAATCCCTCCCAGTATCAAAGTCTTTTCCAATGAGTCAACTCTTCACAGGTCTATAATATACAATCCATCCATACATACAATATAATATGCTATTAAAAAAAGAAGGAAATCTTGACACGTGACAACATGGATGGGCCTTGAAGTTATTGTGCTAAGTGAAATAAATCAGACACAGAAAGACAAACACCATATGATCAATCTTGTATGTGAAATACATTAAAATCTGATCTCATAAATACAAATTTGGTATTTGGTATCAGTGCCTGCCAGAGTTGAGGGATAGTCAAAAAGAATGAAGGGAATCACAATGTATAAACTTCAGGCTATAAAATAAATGTGTTGTAGATACACTTTGCTACATGATGACTGTAAATAATACTGTATTATATAGTTGCAAGTTGCTAGGAAAGTAAATCTTTTTTTTTTAATTAATTTATTTTTTTAATTTTACTTTACAGTATCTTAAGAGTTCCATGACAAGAAAAAATTAAAACTATGTGTTGCAATGGATGTTAGCTATATTTATTGTGGTAATAACTTTGCAATATCCCCTTTTTCTGAATCATTATGTTGTACACCTGAAGTTAAAGTCATGTCAATCACTCTCAATTTAAAATAACTCTAGTGTTCTTGCCCGGAGAATTCCAAGGACAGAGGGAATCTGGCAGGCTATAGTCCACGGGGTCACAAAACATGACTCAACAACTAAAATAAACACAACAGCCCTTTTCATAGGGTTGGGTGCTAGGGGGAAATGGAGAATAACTGCTAATAGGTATGGGGTTTCTGTTGAGAGTAAAGAAAATGTTCTAAAATAAATAAATAAATAAATAGAATAAAATAACTGCGTTTTGTCAATTCAAAACTCACTTTTTGAAACATAAAGACAAAAATATGTCAAATGAGAAAGAGGAAAAAAGATTTTGCCATTAATGAATAGCCGAATAAAGCAGGAATGACCACACTAAGGTTAAGAAGAAATGGTTTTTAATAATTAACAATTTAAAAGAAGCAATAAGAATGAAATGCTTTGCATGCTAAGTCACTTCAGTCATGTACAATTCTTTGCAACCTATGGATCATAGCCCACCTGGTTCATGTCCATGGGATTGTCTAAGCAGGAATATTAGACTGGGTTGCCATTTCCTCCTCCAGGGAAATGCTGTATATTGGATAAAAAAAGTAAATCCTCAAGAAGCAATACAATTATACAGATATATATACTTAGCAACAGAGCCCCAAAATATATAAGGCAAATAATGAAAGACCTAAAACGATAAACAGAGAGTTCTGCAATAATAGTTGTTGCTGTTCAGTCCCTCAGTTTCAGCATCAGTTCTTCCAATGAATATTCAGGGTTGATTTCCTTTAGGATTGACTGCTTTGATGTCTTTGCTGTCCAAGAGACTCTCAAGAGTCTTCTCCAGCATCACAATTTGAAAGCATTAATTCTTTGGCACTCAGCCTTCTTGATGGTCTAACTCTCAGATCCGTACATGACTACTGGAAAAACCACAGCTTTGACTAGACAGAGCTTTGCAGAGAAGTGATGTCTCTGCATTTTAGTGCACTGTCCAGGTTTGTCTTAGCTTTCCTTCCAAGTAGCAAGCATCTTTTAATTTTGTGGCTGCAGTCACGGTCCACAGTGATTTGGGAACTCAAGAAAATAAAATCTGCCACTGTTTTCAATTTTTCCTCATCTATTTGCCATGAAGTGATGGGACCAGATGCCATGATCTAAGTTTTTTGAATGTTAAGTTTTAAGCCAGATTTTTTTTACTCTCTTTCACCCTCATCAAAAGAAAGACACCAGAAAATGAGCCCCCCATGTCAGTAGGTCTCCAATGTCCAATGGGGAAAGGTGGATAAACAGCTCCAGAAGAAATGAAGAAGCTAAGCCAAAGCAGAAATGACACCTGGTTGTGGATATGTCTGGTGGTGAAAGTAAAGTGTGATGCTATAAAAAATAATATTACATAGAAACCTGGAATGTTAGGTCCATGAATCAAGGTAAATTGGATGTGGTACAGCGGGAGGTGGCAAGAGTGAATATCAACATTTTAGATATCATGAACTAAAATGGGCAGGAATGAGTGAATTTAATGCAGACTACCATTATATCTACTACTGTAGGTAAGAATCCCTTGGAAGGAATAGAGTAACCCTCATAGTCAACGAAACAGTTCAAAACGCAGTACTTGGGTGCAATCTCAATAACAGGATGATCTTCGTTCATTTCCAAGGCAAACCATTCAATATCACCTAATCCAAGCCTATGCCTCAACCACACTTTAAGTGAAAATCTTAACTGGTTGTCTTCAGATGGTGGTAGAGATCATTGGTGGTGCTATTGGTGGTGCTGTTTCTTAGGTTTTCTACTGAAAAACACACACTCTTTCTTGCTCTCTCTTACAGCAGAATTCTTAATCTTTTGCGTTTTCTCTTCTTAAAACTAACCAAACTTGCTGCTAGAAACCTCTTTCTTGCTTTCCACAAAACAGCAGAGGCTTGTGAACAGACTCCCTGCTGGAGTCATAAAGAGAGTCTGCAGGACTACATCCCCGCTAACTTCCTCTGAGATTCTTATCTACTGCATTCACTTTCTCCTCTCTGGCCCAGTCATGGGGGTCCTGCTGTAGTACTCTGGTTGCTGCTAGAAAGAAATGAGTTTCTCCAGCTACAACCCACACAACTAGGGTGACCAGGCACTCACTCACTGCTTTCCATCTCCTCCACAGGAGAGGATGCTGCCAGCACACAGCTCAGTCCCTGGTAGTGGGGTAAGAGGAGGGGTCTGTGGTGTTCTTCTCTCTCCACTCCATCTAAATTCATATCCTTGCTCTAATGCTACACCGGAATTGTCCATTAGACATGCTAGACTTCTAGAAATTCCCTCTCATGTGTGGATATCTGCCAAGGTCAGCACTCTCCATGTTTCTACCCTGATGGCAGGAAGAGCTAATGGGGCAATTTCACCAACCCCTTTGCATCTCCAGCCCTTACTGAGATCCATCTGTTCATTTTCAGGTGCACAGGTGGCCGCACTGCTCCCACTGAAGCATTTTACTCATGGATAAATCTCTAATCATTGTTGTTCAGCTGTTCAGTGTTGTCCGACTCTTTTGATCCCATGGACTGCATCATGCCAGTCCACTATCTCCTGGAGTTGCTAAAATTCATGACCATTGAGTCAGTGATACGATCTAACCATCTCTTCTTCTGCTGCCACCTTCTCATTTTGCACTCAATCTTTCATAGTATCAGGGTCTTTTCCAATGAGTCAGCTCTTCACATCAGGTGACCAAAGTATTGGAGGTTCAGCTTCAGCATCAATCCTTCCCCTGAATATTCAGGGTTGATTTCCTTTAAGATTGACTGGTATGATCTCTTTGCTGTCCAAGGGATTCTCAAGAGTCTTCTCTAGCACCACAGTTTGAAAGCATCAATTTTTCAATGCTCAGCCTTCTTTATGGCCCAATCTCGCATTCATACATGACTATTGGAAAAACCATATTTTTGACTATAAGGACCTTGGGGCATCTCAGTTGGTGCTAGTGGTAAAGAACCCACCTGCCAATACAGGAGACATAAAAGATGCAGGATTGATCTCTGGGTCAGGAAGATCCTCTGGAGGAGGGCTTGGCAATCTACTCCAGTATTCTTGCCTGGAGAATCCCATGGACACAGGAGCCTGGCGAGCTAGAATCCACAGGGTCTCACAGAGTTTGACACGACTGAAGCGACTTAGCACACATACATGCACAAATGGACTTTTGCTGGCAAAGATCTCTAATTGGTTGTTGTTAAAGAGGGAAGAGAAAGGAGGAACATTTTAAGTCACCATGCAGCTGACACCTCTCACCTTCTCAATTTTCTTATTACTTACACTTGTTTTATTGCTTCTTTTTGATGGTTTCCCTGGATTCTCAGTATACAATTAATTCAGGTCCATTTTAAAATAATCCAGGACTATTTCATATGAAGCACAAGTACCTTGTAACAAAGTATATCTAAGGTCTCTCTCCCCTTACTAATAGCATTGTTGTATCTCACTTTCCATAAAATATACTCACAGGTACACTGCTGCTATATTTTGAAAATTGGGAAAGGAATGTGTCAAGGCTGTACATTGTCACCCTGCTTATTTAACGTCTCTGCTGAGGACATCAGATGAAATACCAAACTGGATGAAATCACAAGCTGGAATCAAGATTGCTGTAGAAATATCAATAGCCTCAGATACACAGATGATACTGCTCTAATGGCAGAAAATAAAGAAAAACTAAAGAGTCTCTAGATGACGGTGGTGGCAACCCACTCCAGTACTCTTGCCTGGAAAATCCCATGGATGGAGGAGCCTTGGTAGGCTGCAGTCCATGGGGNCAGAATAGAAGCAGGAGTGCTGATGTGGGAAATGGAAGAGTTCTTTTATTTTAGGAGGAAACTAAAACAAAAGGAAGGGTGCATATTCATGAGGATGGTCTTTTTTTTGGCTCCTGTGTTTTTCCTGAAGTATCAGAGAATGAGGAACACAGACAATTCATAAAATAAGTTAGCAAATCCTGTCCTTAAGAAAATTATTTTAAAACAGAATAACTCTGAACTCCAAAGCCAATTCCTTCTGCTACTCTTTTGGTTCTTTTCTAGGCTTCCCTGGTGGCACAGTGTTGAAGGCTCCATCTGCATTGCAAGAGACACAGGTTTGATTCCTGGGTTTGGAAGATCCCCTGTGAAAGAAATGGCAATGAACTTCAGTCTTCTTGACTGAGAAATAGCATGGAGAGAGGAGCCTGGTGGGCTACAGTCCATGGGCTCACAAAGAGCCAGACATGATTTAGTAACTGAACAACAGCAACAATTTCCTATCAATTCATTTCTCTATTTACTCCATGGTGCATTAAAGTCACTTAAGTCCTGTCTGACTCTTTGTGACCCTATGGAGGAGATAAATGAAAATATTAAAAGAAATAATACACAAAGGAGGGTCAAATAAAGGGTCTTCACATAGTAGGGTCTCAACAAAATGCTAGCTTCTGTTCTTCATTCCTTTTACTTGTTTTTTTTTATAACATAATGTTCTTCTTTTTTTCTATTCTTCTTTACCTTTTGGCTTTCTTCCATTCTGTCACTTATCACTTCTCCTCCCAAGAAGAAGACTATTTCTCCTATACTCCACCTCTTCCTGAAGCTGAAATCCTAATACTTATAAAATTAAAAAAGACAATCATCTTGTCTAGAGCTCTAAAACTCCTGATTTTGGAATTTTTTCCATGGAGCTCCAGTTACTTATCAGCTCCAATTGCTCCACTATTTCCCTTATAAATGGATAATAGAAGGGGACACAGCCTACTCTGTCTGTGTCTTCTATGTGCTGTGTTCTATATGTTGCATCAAACTCCCAAATACACATAACCCCCTTAATTTCATCCAAGGAAGCTCTATTCCTCTGAATATGTGATCCACTCCAAAAGGTGTCATATATTCTGACATTTCCTAGACTTTTTTGACTGATTTATGTCAAAGATGCTGATTTTTTTTTCTTTTGGTTAGACTGGGGTTATGATCTTTTGGAGGAAGACCACAGAGGTTAAAGACCATTCTCATCATGTCATATAAAGTGTACATATTATAAATATGAAGTATTATTGTCAATACTGAACTTGATCAACTGCTTGAAGCAGTGTTGATCAGTTGTGTATGTTTGTTATGCTTCTTTTCCTTGAGAACATATATCTACATAAATTATTTGAAATTCTTCTTCATGAGAAATTTCTCTTCCCTCCTTTTTATTTAGGCAGTCATTTATTTATATCAGTTTGGATTCATGGGTATTCGTTTTAAAGTTTGGGTTATAGTCCAATAGTACTTTATTTTATTGCTCAATTTATTCTATACAAACTGAAAATACTTTTAATATATCTTTTCTGATAATGGAAACATAAGAAAATGCTAAAGATTTAGAAGATTTGAACAGAGATTAACAAATTTGTATAATTCAACATATAAAAAATTTGGAGCTAACAATTAGAAAATACACATTATTATCAAGGATGTATAATATATTTACAAAAACTGTCCTATAGAATGAGCAATAATGCAAATTTCAACAATTTCAAGAAACTGAAATAACCTAGTTTATGTTTTCTGACCAGAGTGTGAAATTAAGCTAGTAATTAAAAACAAAATTAGCAAGAAAATTACTAATAATTTTGAAGTAGAGCAAAATGACTCACAATAAATAAATAAATAAAAGAAAGAAAGAAATTACCCATTTCTTAAATGTGAGTTTTGCATGGAGATTTTCTCTGAAAGAGTTAAGTCTGAAAAAAGCAGGGGGGGGGTAACTTTGCAGTGGAGAAATCTAATGACACTACTTCAGCTAGGTGATTAAGTTCAATATCAACGGTCATAAATCAAGTTGATAGCTTATTCCCCAGTATGATATGATGAGATGCACTTTAGTTCTGTGGTATTCCTCCCCCAAATGATAAACCCTCCTTTAATTATAAGAAAAACAGCAGAAAATATCCAATAAAAAAATCATCCTATAATATGCCTGCCTGATACATTCAAAACTGCCATGATTATCTAAAACAAGAGAAATTTGAGAAATTGTCCCAGCTAAGAAAAAATTAGGGAGATATAATAACTAAATGTCTGCTATTCTGGATTCTCGGAAAAGAAAAAGAAGCTAAGGTAAAAACTAAGTGAATCTGAAGAGTTATGAATTTGATTTAATAATTACATATTGGTATTAGTTTACTGATTGTACCAAACATCATAATACTACAAGATGTTAATAATAGGGGACTATGTATATGGGTGTGAGAGGGGGCTAGCTTCAAAATTCTCTGTAATATCTCCACAATTTTTCTATAAGTATAAAACTATTCTAAAATAAAAAGTATGATTTTATAAAATAAACTATACTGGAAATTAGTAAATATTTTAACTGAATAAAAATTGAACTAAAATATATATTAATAGGATAAAGATATAAGATAAATACATCCCTGTAAAATTCTAGCCTTAAATATATATGCAACCATATTTCTAGCCTTAAATATATATGATACAAAAATCTAGAAAATAATGGTATGTAGCCATCTGAAGACAAAATGAAACAAAATAATTCTAAACAGATTAAAAAAAAAAGCAAAAATAAATAAGAAAACTTTTCAAAAGATAAATTAGCAATCTCAAAAGTCAATCCTTTGGACTTCTAGTAAAAATTATGCACTAAGTAAGAAAAAACAGGAAAGAAGTCACAGACTAATGATATAAAAAATAAAATGAGATATAATTATATATTATAAAGCTTTAAAATATTAGAGCAAATTTGCAAGTGTTTTTTTTTTTTTCCCCCCCATTTTAAGTTGAAATTTGCATGATATGAAGAAATTCTTTGAAAAATCACTTGAGGGAATGATGCTGAAGCTGAAACTCCATTACTTTGGCCACCTCATGTGAAGAGTTGACTCTGGAAAAGACTCTGATGCTGGGAGGGATTGGGGGCAGGAGGAAAAGGGGACGACAGAGGATGAGATGGCTGGATGGCATCACTGACCCAATGGACGTGAGTGAGTGAACTCCAGGAGTTGGTGATGGACAGGGAGGCCTGGCATGCTGCGATTCATGGGGTCACAGAGTCGGACACGACTGAGCAACTGAACTGAACTGAAATCTGATAAAAGAATAAGCAAGAGTTTTGAAAATTACTAAGTAAATTAAATTTTAAATAAAATAAACATTGTTTATTTAATAAACAATTTTTATTAAATAACATATGCATTGCAAAAAGAAAACAAATTATCAGAATATCTAGGGAGAAATTAACTCAAAAATTGCACTGGTTTTTCAGAAATCCCTTACAAAGATGAGACTATTATGTATTGTGTGAAAAAGTTTTAGGAACGTCCACCTTCTCAAGATTCTATGCCCCCTATTCCCAGCACAATTGTTCAAGCTAGGCTTCAGCAGTACATCAGCTGAGAACTTCCAGATGTTCAAGGTGGGTATATACAAAAGACAGACGAACCAGAGGTCAAAGTGCCAACATTTGCTGGATCAAAGAAAAAGCAAGGGAATTCCAGAGAAACATCTATCTCTGTTTCACTGACTACACTAAAGCCTTTGACTGTGTGAATCACAGCATACTGTGGAAAACTTAAACAGATGATAATACCAGATAATCCTATTTGTCTCCTGAGAAACGTGTATGAGGGTCAAGAAGTAACAGTTAGAACCTTATCTGGAATGACTGGTTCAAAACTGAGAAATAAATATGACTAGGTTGTGTATCATGAAATATGCCAGATTGGATGAGTTATAAGCTGGAATCAAGATTGCTAGAAGTATCAGCAACCTCAGATATGCAGATGATACCACTTTAATTGCAGAAAGTGAAAAGAAACTAAAAATCCTCTTGATGAGGATGAAAGACAAGAGTGAAAAAGCCAACTTAAAATTCAATATGGACCTATCACTTCAGGGCAAATAGAAAGGGAAAAACTGGAAGCAATGACGCATTTCCTCTTCTTGGGTTCTAAAATCACAGTGAATGATGATTGCAGCTATGAAATTACAAAATTACTTCTTGGCATGAAAACTGACAAACCTAGACAGTGTATTAAAAAGCAAAGACATCACTTTGCCATCAAAGGTCCATATAGTCAAAACTATGGTCTTTCCAAAAGTCATGTATGGGTGAAAGAGTTGGAAGGCTGAGTACTAAAGAACTGTTACTTTGGAACTATGGTGCTGGAGACAACGCTTGAGAGTCACTTGGACAGCAAGGAGATCAAACTAATCAATCTTAAAGGAAATCAATCAACCCTGAATATTCATTGGAAGGACTGATACTGAAGCTGAAGTTCCAGTACTTTGGCCAGCTAATGTGAACAACTGACTCACTGGAAAAGACCCTGATGCTGGGAAAGATTAAAGGCAAAGTAGAAGAGGGAAAAAGTATGAGATGGTTGGATAGCATCATCATTCTAATGGGCATGAACTTAGGCAAACTCCAGCAGATGATGAGGGACAGGGAGGCTTTGGTGTGCTGCAATCTATGGGGTAACAAAGAGTCCAACATGACTTGGTGAATGAACAAATGAACCCATTCTCAGCACCCCTGAATGTGATGAGCTATTACTCTTGTAATCGTATTATTTTATATAATAGCTTATGTAAGAAAAAGGAAAATATCTAACTAGCCCTCGTCTAATCACATATACCCCTCAAAACAGATATCTGTCTCAGGCTGGTGTCAGAATAAGAAGGTAGAATAGTTAGAACAAGAAATCAGAAATGGAGCTCAGAGAGATGAGAAGTTTAAGAACAACTTAACACACTGTTTTGTTTATTTTTTTGGTTTGACAATGAAACAGTCATATAAGGAAATGGGGTGGGGGGCAAGGAAGGGAGTTGGTCTTAAGCCAAAACAGACCCCTGACTGACAGGCAAGGAAGAAAGAGGGCCTGAACTCTATAGCATCCTATAGCCTGAATGACCTTGGAAGTTGTCCTCCCCCGAGCTTCCAGAAAGAAATACACACTTGCAAACATCTTTATTTTGGCTTTATGCTTTGTGGGATCCTAAATTGAGACTCCCAGATGGTCAACAGTCAAATCAGATTGATTATATCCTTTGCAGCCAAAGATGGAGAAGTTCTATACAGTCAGCAAAAACAAGATTGGGAGATGACTGTGACTCAGAACATGAACGCTTTATTGCCAAATTCAGACTTAAATTGAAGAAAGTGGGAAAAAGCACTAGACCATACAGGTATGATCTAAATCAAATCCCTATGATTATACAGTGGAAGTGAGAAATAGATTTAAAGGACTAGATCTGATAGACAGAATGCCTATTGACCTATGGATGGAGGTTCGTGACATTGTACAGGTGACAGGGATCAAGACCATCCCCATGAAAAAGAAATGCAAAACAGCAAATGGCTGCCTGAGGAGGCCTTACAAATAGCTGTGTAAAGAAGAGAAGTGAAAAATACCGCTGGTAGCTTGATAGGGATTGCATTGAATCTGTAGATTGCTTTGGGTAGTATACTCATTTTCACTATATTGAGTCTTCCAATCCATGAACAGGGTATATTTCTCCATCTATTAGTGCCCTCTTTGATTTCTTTTATCAGTGTTTTATAGTTTTTGATGTATAGGTCTTTAGTTTCTTTAGGTAGGTATATTCCTAAGTATTTTATTCTTTTTGTTGCAATGGTGAATGGAATTGTTTCCTTAATTTCTTTTTCTACTGGCCTCAGAGGGAGTAGGAGAGGGCGGGATGATCTGGGAGAATGGCATTGAAGCATATATACTATTATGTAAGTAACGAATCACCAGTCTATGTTTGATACAGGATGCAGGACGCTTGGGGCTGGTGTACGGGGATGATCCAGAGAGACGTTGTGGGGTGGGAGGTGGGAGGGGGATTCGGGATTGGGAGCTTGTGTACACCTGTGGTGGATTCATGTCGATGTATGGCAAACCC
>SJYV01038597.1:0-10496 GCA_006410875.1 Neotragus pygmaeus | reverse complement strand
CAGCTGTGTTACCTTTATAAAGCCCCTATGTTTTACACAAGGGGCAAATAACAATATTTGTAAAGCTGCCACAGAAAAGGATCTGTTCATGTTCCAGGGGCTTCTGAAACATAAGGTCTATTTAAAAGGCAGGAACATTATTTTAAACCTACTCAGATGTCCTTGGGTTTCATGATGATGGTGGGGGTTCAAAACCTCACTGGCTAATAGCGGATTCATTGTTATCCTGGCAAAAAAAAAAGAGCGCATCATGTAGAAAAGTAACTATAGTAACCGTGTAAAGAGCCATGTTTCAGGATTCAGAATTCTACACGTGTCACTTATTTCCTGTGCCTGACGTCAGGTTCTGAGAGAGCAGAGCACGAGGGGTGGGACTCCAGCTGACTCACTTGGCCCTGTCACCAGCAGTATGGGTCTGGACCCTCAGCCGCAGTTTCTTCCATCACAAAGTCGAATAAAGCAACTCTAGGGCAGAGTTGTTATGACAGTGAAGTGAGGCAATTAAAGTATGAAAAACTCTGCTAATGCAGAGCCTGGCATAAAGTCGGCACACAATAAATTGGTAGCTCTTATTATAATAACTAATTGCTCTACTGCTGATCTGGAAAGATAAATATAGAATCGAAACTCTGGCAGGCAGCAGGAGAACTGGGCTAAGAGAGGGGGTTACTTTTTGAGACTTGGTGATTTGATTGTTCCACCAAGGTCTCTTAAGACATCTATTTATTTTGGTTGCAAGTTGAATACTGTCCATGTTGATAACAGCAGTGGATAATTAAGAAACAATGGCTTCCACTGACATTCTTATAGCATTTATGTAACAAGCTAAATATTATCTTTTTACAGCCCTTTCTGTATTAAGATAGACCAAATCTGAGCCTGTAATGTTACGAGATTAAATTGGCAGGGTAATGTGATTATACAAAATAATAAATAGGAAAGTGATAAATTTTTATCATTTGGAGAGGAATTGTGTCCCCCTCCCCACCTTGGCTTATTTTGTTTGTTTTTAGTAAATTTTGTTACTGAGATATAACATTCACATATCAAATGTGCATGAAACATAAATGAATGGTTTGATGAATTTTTCACAAAGTGAACACACCCAGAGTAACCAACAAAGCAACCAACACCCAGATCAAGAAACAGACTACCACCAGGACGCCAGAAATTCCCTCATACACCTTGGTGGTTGATCATTTTTCTTACTTCTCCTCCTCCTTCCTCTTCTCTGAGATACAATTTACAAACCATTCGATGTATCCATTTAAAATATACAGTTTGATGAATTCTTCTAAATTCATACAGTGTGTGTGGGGCTTCCCAGGTGGCGCTAGTTTAGGTAAAGAATCTGCCTGCCAACGCAGGAGATGCAGGAGACGTGGATTCGATCCCTGGGTCGGGAAGATCTTCTGGAGGAGGAAACGGCAACCCACTCCGGTATTCTTGGCTGGAGAATCCCATGGACAGAGGAGCCTGGTGGGCTACAGTCCATGGCGTCACAGAGAGTTAGACACGACTGAGCATATATAGCGTACAACATCACCACCATCCAGCGTTAGAATACTTCCATCACCCCCAGAAAGTCCTCTGGTGCCTGTTCGAGGTCAGCCTCACTTCCATCTCTAGCCCCGGGCAACCACTGATGCTGTGTCTCTTGCCTCTAATAAAATGTTCATATAGAAGCATACAGAAGCCAACATTCAATGGTATGTTTGAGTCTGACTGGCTTTTTATCATAAAAGATAGAAATATGACTATAGCAAGATTACAGTTTCCTAACTGTGGCACACGAAAGAAGTTCAGGTGTCACCTAGACAATTAGTTGATACCTGAATTGTGTTTTTTTCTAAGATATCGGAAAATAACTAGGACATGAAGCCCTCAGTATCACAGATACTGTTGCTTTGAGCTAGAATAGGTTTTAAAATGAATCAATTTAAAAAAACATGTTGGTAATAACCTAGATAGTGAATAGATAATGTGAAAATTCTAAGGGTGTGTGCAGCAAACGTTGCAGCCAGTCAAATAGTGACCTAGATGAGAGAAATCATTTCTCTGAGCTCTGAAATTCTCTACAGATCAATCAATATGCAGGCCTTTAAAAATAATGTTTAGAAATTTAGGGCTATTCAGGTGTTTTATTGACCATTTCTCTACCTTTTTATTGAGTGCCTCCTACATGCCAGATGCTAGATAAATGCTCACTTAGAGATTCTAGTCACACCACTTTGGCATCCACATCATAAGTATTTTTTACAGGACTTGGATGGTAAATGGGCTTTCCTAGTGGCTCAGGCAGTATAGAATCTGTCTGCAATTCAGGAGATGTGGGTTCGATTCCTGCGTTTGGAAAATCCCCTGGAGAAGGGAATTGGGCAACCCACTCCAGCACTCATGCCTGGAGAATTCCATGGACAGAGGAGCCTGGGAGGCTACATTCCATGGGGTCACAGATAATCGGACACCGCTGAGTGACTAACACTTTCACTCTGAGGGTAAACGCAGTGACAACAGGAATGGGTGGTTATGCACTCTCATAAAGCAGTTGCCCAGCCAGTTCTGGGCTGACACAAGAAAGAACCAGAATGCAGGGAAGGGAGAGAAAGTGTGTTTGAGTGATGAGGGAGTTGGCTCAAGGGAGGGGAAATCTGGACAAGTAGTTTAAAAGAAAGGAAGATGGTTACAGCAGAAGCAGAAGCAGAGCAGAAAACAAACATATTCCAGGGTCAAAGGAGTTGACTCTTCTGGCAAACGCAGGGTTGAGAAAGGTGAAGAGCTGGCAACAGGACTAGAAGGGCTGATCCGAATGTTGACTACTCTCAAACAACTGTGCACTGGACGCCATGGAAACTAACCAGAGACGCAGTCATAATGTCAGTCTGTTGTGGAAGATACAGAGGCCGGCAGGAGAACTCCGGGAGCTGGTGATGGACAGAGAGGCCTGGCGTGCTGCGATCCATGGGGTCGCAGAGTCGGACACGACTGAGTGACTGAAATGAACTGAACTGAGGAAGGCTGGATGGACAGATGGACAATGGATGGCTGGATGGATGACAAAAGGCAGGAAAGGATGGTTGCTCAGATGGATGGTCAGTTGCCACATGTAATATATTCCACGTCCATACCTATGTTGTTAAGTCCTAAAATTAAAGCTTTGTATTATGTGCTGCCTTGACATCTGATAAAATTGGGAGGACCTTAAGTCTCCTTGTCCATTTTTCTGCACCCATAAGGTCCCCTAGCCAAATAACCTTTCTTGTCGAAGGCATCGGGCACAGTTCCTGCTTAACCCTGAGTTCCTGCTTAACCTATTTCAAAAAGCCAATCAGATCCTCCTGCAGCAACTGAGTGGCACCTCACCTCTTGTGACGACGCATTCTCGGTTCCCAAGTGTATTCTCATGTGGTCCTGCATGGGTGTGTGGCGTCCTCCTCCCCAAGGCTGAGAGTTCCAGTGACTAACAACTGCTGTTGGTCTCATCTGCCAACGGCAAGTGTTGTGTGTTTGGTCATCCCCACAACCACAGAGTAGGAATCCCTCCTCACTAACGGGGAGAAGAGGAGGTGATCAAAACAATCCTCCCCCATTTTCCTTTGCTAATGGAACTTGCATTTCATTCAAGGAGCCATCCTCCCTAACAGGACTTATTCCTAGCTCAGAGAGAAAAAATCCTAACTGGTTTAATTCCACCTTAGGGGTCTCTTTAGACCCTAGCAGGTAATTCAGTTCTGCCCGCTGCAATGTAAGGTATATCTGATGGGATGACTGTGGGAAAGGTTTCCTGGTTTCTAAAAAGTAAGTTAGTGAGTGAAAGTCATGTCCACTGTTCGCAACCCATGGACCATACAGTCCATGGAGTTCTCCAGGCCAGAATATGGGAGTGGGGAGCCTTTCCCTTCTCCAGGGGATCTTCCCAACCTAGGGATCAAACGCAGGTCTCTCGCATTGCAGACGGATTCTTTCCCAGCTGAGCCACAAGGGAAGCCCAAGAATACTGGAGTGGGTAGCCTATCCCTTCTCCAGCAGATCTTCCCAACCCAGGGATCCAACTGGGGTCTCCTGCATTGCAGGCAGAGTCTTCACCAAATGAGCTATCAGGAAAGCCCTCCTAAGAAGAAGAAACTGGAATAAAAGCCCCCCTGCTCTACCTCTGGATATTGCTGTATCCAGGTAGGATGCCTTTACCTGCTGCTCCAGTTAACCTGTGACCACCAGTAGATACAGCCTACTCTAGAGAAGAATGAAAGAGCAGGGAAACCTGGGTCCTTACCAACACCAGTGAGCCACTGATTCAACAGCCACACCTTTGGATGACATATTTTCTTACTATTTATGCCAGTCTGGGTCGGCATTTTCTCTTCCTTGTGGCTGAAAACATCCTTTTGGCACATCACCTTTAAGCTATACTGGTTAACGTTAATTCCTTAATCTATCCATCCATGACATTCTTCTTTTTTCTCACTCATGGCATTTGTAAAGAGTTTTCAGAAGGACCTTAAGTTTAATGTCTAAATTGACAGGTTTAATTAATAAAGATAAGAACTAGGAATTGAGTAACTATTATGTACACTCATCATATCCTTGACATAGGTTTTTATTATTGCTCCTGTTTTACAGAAATTTTGTGGAGACTCAGACAGGTGTATGATGAGCCCAGATCACACAAACAGCAAGTGTCTGAGCCAGGATATAAAGGCCAGTTCTTACTGTCTTGCCAAAACCCTGCAGGGCATCCCATTCTGAGTCTGGCTGGGACTAGGAAATCCAAATGAAGGAAGAATTGAAGGAACCTCAACAGGCAAAAAAAAAAGAAAAAGAACAGATCTAGAAGGGTATTTCTTACTTTCTTAGGGAAGACAATGCTGCCAGCAACTTCTCACTTTTGGGGGGCACTTCTGAACCAGTCACAAAAGTATTTCAAGTGCAAAATTACTTGTGAGATGCACAATCAATCAGGTAACAGGCATTTATGGAGCTCATAACATGGGCCTGGCAGCTGGAGTAACTGCTGGGTGCTGTTTTTACAGCCCACTGAGGGAAGGGCTAAACTATATACTACAAATTTCATAGAAAAAGAAGTTTTTAAACTCTACCCTAGGCTTACAGGTCTGGCATTACTGCTGAGCATTTAGGATGCAGCTGAGCACTGCCTACAAATAAGGATTTGGATTTTAGAGTCAGTCACTACTGGCTGTGTGACCTTTGGCAAGTTTCTTATCTTCCTGAACCTCAGTGTACAGATCTGTAAAAAACGGATATAACCACAGTTCTTAGTTCAAAAGGCAGGTGTGCTGATTAAATTGGATAATGCCAGGGTTCAGAATGTATTCGATGGATGTTAAAAGGAGATTACTTTTTAACATTTAATTATCCCTTTTTAAAAAGTAGATGCCTATACTCTCCCATGTAGAAACGCAGAGCTGGAGTAAAGGGTGGCCTGACTACCAGCCTGGATTATGCCNTCTGTGTTGTACATCTTAGACTAATACAATGATATATGTTAATTGTATCTCAATAAAATTGGACAAAAATAATTTAAGTCTCTTGCAAAGGAGCAAAAAGAGAGAAGTCCAAAGTGTAGAAATCCAAATGTTTACAAAGAAGAAAAACATTAATAAACAAAGCAGGGATGTGTATTCTCTCTCTGTTTTCCAGCCCAGGCTGCATCTTGTGCCACAGCTTTTGAAAGCTGAATAAGGGATAAAATATAAAAGCTGCTTTTAGAAACTCTCTCAAATACTAGAGACACAAATGCTTGTCAACACACTTCCCTTCTCTTAGCCAGATTTCTGGATTTTGGTTTTAGGAATGCAAACATAGTCACAGACTTTATTCCTGTGAATGATTCAGGCTGATTAAAGTTGTGAGGAACATACAGTCAGTGCCATTTACTTCAGTTTTATTGCAATTTTCTAAAAAAATCTTGATGTTTCTGAATTTTTCTACATTGTTTTCTTGGAACCCCAACCTCTAAAGTGATGGTGAGAAGGAATTTTGAGGTAATAGAGCCAGTATAAATTAAATTCATCCACTATGATCAAGGGGCTTCCCCGGTGGCTCGTAGTAAAGAATCCACCTGCAATGCAGGAGCTGCGGGTTTGATCCCTGGGCCAGAGAGACACCCTGGAGGAGGAAATGGCAACCCGCTCCAGTATCCTTGACTGGGAAATTCCATGGACAGGGGAGCCTGGTGAGCTACAGTCTGTGNGGTGGATTCATGTTGATATATGGCAAAACCAATACAGTATTGTAAAGTAGAATAAAGTAAAAATTAAAAAGAAAATAAATAGCTTTTTATTTTGAAAATGAAAATGTACATAAAATCTCAATTTATCAAAGTACATGTTTCTTTTCTTTTCTTTTTTTTTACATTTCACTCTGAGTGCTAATGGGATCTCCTTACTTCAACATGCCAATCATTTACAATGATAAATGAGAAAAGCCGGTAAAAGACATATTGAGCTTTCTAGGAGGGTTGGGCTGGATTAGTGCACTAGCTGGGGTGTCCTACAAAGAGGAATAGGCTGAACTGGCACTGGAAATCATTTTAATTTGATAGTCACTTAAGAAGTACTCATTTATCTGCTAGTTGTCCGAAGGTATCATGCTATTTTCTGACTGTAATATTTGTGGTTACTTGAAGTAACAATGTAAAAGATATAAATGACATAAATGGAAAACTTACGGAAATGTATAGTTCCATAAATATAACAGGAAAGCAACATGCCTGGCTTTCCTGTGAATGATCCCATTGTCTGCATGGTGATGCCCTGTTCCCACCACCTCCATGCCACATCATCGTGCTGGGTTTAGGGCAGCCAGGAGTGGAGAAGAGACCTGTTTGATACTGTATGATATCACTTATGTGCAGTTTAAAGACCAATACAAAGGAACACACATGCAAAACAGAAACAAACTCAGATTTAGGGGCTTCACTTGTGGCTCACTGATCAAGAACCTGCCTGCCAATGCAGGAGATGTGGGTTTGATCCTGGGTCAGGATGATATCCTGGAGGAGAAACAGGCAACCTTCTCCAGTATTCTTGCCTGGAGAATCCCATGGACAGGGGAGCCTGGCAGGCTACAGTCCATGGGGTCACANTATTTCCCATGAAGTGATGGGACCAGATGGCATGACCTTAGATTCATTTAGGGCAAGCTAATTTAGTAGAAGGAAATGGCAACCCACTCCAGTATTCTTGCCTGGAGAATCCTATGGACAGAGGAGCCTGGCAGGCTACAGTGCACGGGGTCACAAAGAGTTGCACGTGACTGCAACACACGCAATGACACGAATTTAGTCCTTGGGCTTCCCAGGTGGCACCAGTGGTAAAGAACCTGCCTGCCAAAGCAAGAGACATTAGAGACACGGGTTTGATCCCTGCATCAGGAAGATCCCCTAGAGGAGGGCACGGCAAGCCACTCCAGTACTCTTGCCTGGAGGTGTTCCATGGATAGAGGAGCCTGGCGGGCTACGGTTCATAGGGTTGCAAAGAGTTGGCCATGACTGAAGCGACTTAGCATAGCACAGCATAGCACAGCAATTTAGTACTTGACTGATTGGCTGGCCTGCTCTCTCTCTCTTCTCTGTTTTAAAAATCTGAAACAAATTCCTGTTAGTGAAAAAATTAGCCAATTAAAGAACACAGAAGGCTCCAGTTCAGAGAATGGAGTGACGGAGGAACCACGGACCTCCCTACAGAAGACTGTCTCTTTCTTTTGTGTGATGGGAATGCCATCCTCATAGTAAACTGGAGGAAAAAGGAAATGGGGCCAATTTTTGTAGAACGTATGATGGAGTTTTCTCTTCCTCAGTGGTCTCAGCTAAAAGTACAAAGAAAGGGAGGTGAATTATTAGTTGTTGCTATCAAATTTGGAGCTGAGAAAAAAGGTTGGTGTGTGAAACAGGACCATGTGTGAATGGATTTCTCAAGTGTTTCATTAAAGATTTGTCAGAATGGTTAGTCCTCTAACCACCTAGAGCCCTTCACCTCTGATTCCTTATGTGGAATTACAAAATGCTTTTGGGAAGAGGGCTTGCACATGCCTTTTGTTTGAATTTCCGTATATTGATTAATGGGCCCAGCCGTGCATCCTGCCGTGAATTCCCTCTGTTGATGGGAGCCCTCACAAAGAGCAGAGCTCTTCTGAACCAGCACTTTCCACGCAGACCACAGGCTGCTATATTGGGTGTGACCATTTTTTAAAAAGCCGCTGTGCTAGAATGAAAACGGACCATTTCTAAATGGCCTATTGATTCGCAAAACCTTTTTGTGTGAGGTTGAATGGTCTCATATCCGAGTTGAGTGGAAAGCGCCGGCTATTTTCAATTTATTATTGTGTCTCAAAGGTTTGAGTTGATGGCGTTTAGGCAGTGATGTCCCTTCCCCTGCCCACCCCCCAACCCCCTGTTGAAAGTTCCACGCACATCCGATACCTCGGATGTACATATGAAAATCTGGTTCAGTAGCTTATCCTATAAAAGTCTCCCACGGCCACACTTACAGTGTGAGTCACAGTGGGTAAATATGGATCCAGGAGGCCTAATTATGACTCAGGCTCACCCATAAACTTGGGGGCCACCTCCCCACCAACGCTTTCCACCCTTATTTAGAGAAGAAGCTGCCAGCAGTTGTTAGGGTCTGCCTTCATTCGCTGTATCCCAGTATTTAATCGTGAGGTTAGTCTGGACTCTTCATAAAATTTGCACATGGCAATAAATGGTATCAGGGTGTACCTAGATAGAGGATTTCCGCCCACCCAACCCCCTGCTGATAAGTGGCTCTTATGTAAAACTGTGGGGTCTGAATTTAAAGGATATTTCGTCTTGATGGCTGACCTGACTTGGGTGGTTCCTGGTTTGGCTTTTTATGCAAAGTTTTAGACAGGTTTCATAGATGTTTGTTACAATAGCAGCAACAATAATAATAAAGGTAGTTGAGATGCCCACGCTTTATCTTTCCCCAGACATGAAAGGTCAAGGAGGAAGAAAGTTCTAAGGATCACAGATGCTTTTTGCTGCAGACTGCAGTGTGATCCATCTTGATAGAAGGATTCTACTCACCTTCAGGCAATCTTCCCTGCAGGGAGCGAGCTGCCATCCTTTCTCTGTTCTTAGCCTATATTTTACCCCATCATCTCAGTGCTTCTTTTTTTTCTTCTTGAAGTGACAGGAATATTCATGAAAGGTGAGGAACTGCTGGAAGTAGCCATGACCTGAAATGGACCAGTGAAATTGTTGGTCTGAGCCCTCTGTTTAAACTGTCAGTTTTAATGGGTGAGAATCTGCTTTGCAGTGAACGCAAAACAGGGAATCTGCAGCTTTGAGGGAATCTGCGCTTCACTCATCTTGATGTTGATTTTGGTGGTGAGTAGGACCACAGCAGCAAAAAAGCTCTGATCCCCAACTTTAGAGCTTCCTAGACGAGAATGTGTGCATAGAATAGGCATCATGTCATGCGTTTTTGCAGCATATTATGTGTTGGGTGAAATTTCTTCTTATCACTGTTCTAGCAAATTGAACTCAAATGTGTCTGTGTACCTTTTATCTCTATCTGTCAGAAGCATTTTTTGGGTAGTCTGAGTGTAGGCATCTAAAAATGGAGTGTTGAAAGAACACTGTTGTACTGAAATTGAGATCCTTAGTTCTTCAGGTAAACTTAGGGAAGAGTGTTGTATGAAAACAGTTGGTATAGCAGTATTTCTAAAGTGTTCTCCTATTTTTCTCCTTTTCATTCATTTTCCTCTCAGGAGGAGGTCTTGATATGGGGAAAAAGCAACCAAATTTCTCCCCCAATGTTTACATATGTTTCCTGCTCTTGAATCACAATCCCCCTAAACAGCTGGGAGGCTTGAGGGTCTCCTGCCAAGGTGAGATACCCGAATAACAAAAGTCTTATCTGTAAGTCTTATCTAACTCAGAAAATGGAGCTGAAGTCTATTTGAGAGCTGTCCAGCAACTGCTGTGAACTGAGCGGCCTTTTTAGAAATGAGTGGCTTATGAGATGTTGGGAAAGGGGGTTTCAACCCTAATAACAGTAACTCTAGGAAGCGTTAATACAGCTTGTAGATAGAACCAGTTGTCTTCACAAGTAGGCCCGTTGGAACAAGTAATTCGGAGAATGTTTATTAATTGGCCCTTTGTTTCTCCTTTGTTGGTGTGTCTTCAGGGACAATGTGGTTTTAAAAGACCTTAAATCACTTTTTCTTCTGAGGGCTATAGTGATAACTTCTGCATGTTTGCACACCCTGAAATGCCTTAGTATAGGGATTCGATAAGTACTGAATATTACTCAAGAATTCAAAAAATTATTGAATTTTATATTTTTAAATTTAATGAAGATTGTTTAAAACAAAACTTATTTCTTTAGGTTGAACCAGAGCCTAAAAACTCTTGTAGTGATTAACTGTCCTAGTCTTTTAGCTCAAAGAATAGAGTTAGAAGAACTTTTTTTTTTTTTTTATTCTTTCTTTTTTTTTTTAAATTAATTAAT
>SJYV01038596.1:7705-19712 GCA_006410875.1 Neotragus pygmaeus | reverse complement strand
TGGAAAAACCATAGCCTTGACTAGATGGACCTCTGTTGACAAAGTAATGTCTCTGCTTTTGAATATGCTGTCTAGACTGGTCATAACTTTCCTTCCAAGGAGTAAGCCTCTTTTAATTTTATGACTGCAGTCACCATCTGCAGTGATTTTGGAGCCCCCAGAAATAAAGTCAGCCACTGTTTCCCCATCTATTTGCCATGAAGTGATGAGACCAGATGCCAATAAATAAATAAATAAAATGAAAGAAAAGGAAACAGGTCTGTGTCAGCTATTATTTTTAGAAGCTTCGTATCCCACCGGATGGATGTATCGTTTCTTAACCTTTCTCCTGTTGATGTTGTTCCACATTTTGGCTATTGTATCTGTGCTTCAGTAAAAACTTTGCACATTTGTCAAGAATTTCAGAGACGTCCCTGAAAGTGGAATTGCACACTCCATAGCTATGCAGATGTAAATGTAGGAGGAGTCATGGCCAAATGGCTCTCCGAAGTGTGTGTGTTTCACAAGCTGCTCCAGATGACGGATCTGGTGTCTGGCGGGCTGAGGTCTACCTTTCTCCTCTGAGCCTGAGGGTCCCTGATTCTCCTGTGATCACGATAAGAGGTAACTACGGGCTCCTAGAGAGCTTCCCTGGTGGCTCAGTGGTAAAACATGCCCCAGCAATGCAGGAGACGCAGGTCCGATCCCTGAGCCAGGAAGATCCCCTGGAGGAAGGCCTGGCAACCCACTCCAGTATTCTTGCCTGGAGAATCCCATGGACAGAGGAGCCTGGCTGGCTACAGTCCANCCAGCAATGCAGGAGACGCAGGTCCGATCCCTGAGCCAGGAAGATCCCCTGGAGGAAGGCCTGGCAACCCACTCCAGTATTCTTGCCTGGAGAATCCCATGGACAGAGGAGCCTGGCTGGCTACAGTCCATGGGCTTGCAAAAGAGTCAGACGTAACTTAGCATCTAGACAACAATGGGCCCCTAGACACACAGGGTCAGTCTTCATTCACTTTGTTGTCACATGGGTGCCCCACGGGGTCCAGATGAAGCCCTCACAGCTCTCTACCTGCCCACATCATTCTCAACCAGCCAAAGGCTTCTCCACTCAGAACCAGGTGGCTCCCTGGGCACTGTGACAGATGGCCAGTGACCCGTGGCCAGGCCATGGTGAGCACAATCCGTCTGCGATACTGAGGGGGCGATGTGTCCTGACCTGTTTGGTGCTCCTCCTTAAGTCAGAAGGAGTAGACCCATGGCATCGACCAATTGCGATGCCCCCACTTTTTTGGGGGGTACTGATGAGAAAGGGAGGTGACTCTAACTTGTACAGAAGCATTGACAGTGTGATTTCTAAACAAAGGGCCTAAACGCCCCTTTAGGCTAGAGCTTTCCAGATGGTCCCCCTTATTCCAGATGTGCCCTCTGACTGGGGAAGGACACACAGAGCTTGGCACAGCCGACAGGCAAACCACAGCCTTGGCATTCCTCTGACTTCCGTTCAGCGGGAAAGTTCATTTGCATTTCCTGAGGGTTCCCCGTGTAGCTCTGGACTAGTCAGTGAGGGAATCAGTCTCTGAATCCAGTACCTNAGAACAAGGCTGAGTTTTAGAAATGTCTTGCCTAAAACATGTTTCTGCTTTGAATCAGATAAGTTTAACTACACTTAGGAAACCCAGAAGACTTCATGCAACGTTACCCAGCAGAATTGCTATTTACTCCACAACAGATCTGTATCGATTATCTGGATTTTTGAGGCAGTGAAGTCTGATGTATTACTGATATCTCTGTAGCTATAGAAAGTCTCTTTTTATATGATCAAAGAGTTCCCAAATGTTTGGAAGTCAAAACATAGCTTCTATAAGGCAAAAAAAAATTAACAATAAAATGACTTAAGACATTATTTCTATGAGGCCATTGTACCTAGGTGCAAGTTTATTTTTGTTAGATTCATAGCTTGGTTATGTTACTTTATTAGAGTACTTTATCTAGTAAGGTCCTAAATATTTCACCTGGAGTAGGTAAGTTTTAAGAACAAGAGGTTGGGGAGAGGTTCTTGATGGTGATCTGCCCATTGAAAGTAGACTGTTACATCAGGGCTGTGGTATCTCAGAAGAGAACCTGGGTGGCAGGAAGGAACTGGGGACTTGGAGAACAACATTTAATGGGACTAAGGGTGACACTAGAGGAGATAAATGTAGTGGGAGGTGAGTTTCGCTTGCTTGCAACTTTGCCTTAAACCAGGCTTGATCAACATGCAGGGCTCGCTTTAGAGGTAAGTCAAATCATACATTTTCTAGTCCTCTTAGGTCATGGCTCCCAGTGAACACCTAGGGAGCAGAGGAGGTTGGGGCACTCAGTTGGAAGGCATGGAAGGCACTTGCTGTGAAATGCAAAAACCACTGAACTTTCAATGCTGTGCCAGTTAGCAGAGGGTGAAGTCATGGTGCAGACACACCTGGCCACCTTGAAATCAGAGCTCCAGTTGTCGAAACCATTTATAAAAGCCAACATCAGAACACATGCCACTATTAAGAGATCAAAGGGAAATTTGCCTTGTAGAAATTCCAGGGAGGACATGTCTTTGTTGAACATTACCATTCTGTACCAGATGTGTACTGTACAAGCTGCTGAAAGGAGCCATCAAGGTGAATGGTAATGCTTGTGGATCATTATTTGGTCTCTCCGGGCTGGATCACAGGTGGGGATAAGTCAAATGTCCTCAAGGCAGTCAACTAGGCTGAGAATCAAGCAGAACAGGCAAACCTCCATGGGCAGGGACACATGCCAAATGGGGCATAATTCCCATGATTTAGCTAAATCTGCTCACTGTGTAGAACAAATCGGTAGAAAAGGCACATCCTTTGATCATGGAAGAAATCTCTATAATCCCTGCCTAAGTGAAACGATTTTGAATCCTAAAGAAACATTTTTGGTTGCTAGGTTTCTAGTAGGGCAGAAAGTTCAATATTAATTTGTCTGGCAAAAAAAATCTTCACTGTAGAGATGTGGCAAATACTTAAGGACAATCTGTGTCTGCTCTGTCTCCTATGGGAGCCCCTAGACTCAATTTAAAAATAAATTAGGCAAAATAGAAGTCCAGTTTCTCAGTCACACTCGGCAACTTTTGAAGGATCGGTAGTCACTTGAGGCTAATGGTACTGTCCTGGACAGCACAGAAATGGGACATTTTCACCCTCACTGAAGGTCCTATTGGTCAGACTTGATCTGGGTCATGAGAGTGGCTGAAAGTTTGCTGTTTCACTGAAGAAAGACACAGGTGGAGATTATACACCTGGCACAGATTAGGTACTAAAACACACATCCTGTGTGGGGAGGAAGGGGTGGTTCTTGGAGCCTGAGCTGCATGAAAATGTTGAAACATGTATATTATCATATGTGAAATAGATCACCAGTCCAGGTTTGATGCATGAGGCAGGGTGCTTAAGNTTCTGTGGAAAACTTTAGTCAAAGAATAAGTTTAATCAGAGAAATGAGAATATAAAAAAAACAAAGGAAACCGTCAAAGGAGACCAAATAATAATAATGTAATCATTAAGCATGGTCCAGAACCTTTAGTTCTTTCTCAAGGGCTATAGATAACATTCTGAGCCACATCCTGTGAGCAGTCTTTTAGTTACTAAAATGCCAGGGTGAAGAAGTTAACTCCACAATGACCAGGCTGTATCCACAGCATAAGCTGCCACAGTTCTAAGAACTGGCTTCAAAGAAATGGGAACAAAAGGATCCTAGAACTAAAGATTAACACACCTAAAATAACCAAGATGATGCTGGCGACCATCAATCTGAAGATGACTGTCAGAGCCAACTGTGCTGTTTCTGCCTGTAGCCCCCTCCTTCTGTCTGCAAAAGCTCTTGCCGCCTCCTCCACGTGTGGCTCCTCCCCCCCCCCACCGCCCGGACGCGGGGCTGCGGGCCCCTGGCGACTCGGCTCCACCCCGTGTGGCCACAGCCCGGCAGGGTCCTGACCTGGAGTTCTGGCCCCGTGACACCAAGGGCTCCGCACACCCCGTGCCAGGTGCCCTGCGGGCCCGTTCCCAGCTTGGGCCCCGCCGACCCTGCCCGGATCCCCATGAGGAAGAGACGGGGTGAACGACCAGCCCTGAAACGCTCCGCCTGTGACAGAGACCTCCCCCTCCAGCACACCCAGCACCTCGAGTCCCCTGTACACAGCACAGCAGTCCTGGGGCTCCAGTCACCGCAGGTGATGCCCCCATGAAGCTGTCCTCGCGTAGGGGTTCCAGGGAACACGGAGTCCGGTGTGGCCACCTGACCCCCGACCTGGGCAGCGAGTTCACAGGTGCTTCTCACCCAATGAGACGGGATCAAGGGGGTCGGGGGGCTCCGTGAGGACAGGCGCGACGGGTGGGCACCCAGCGGAGGAGGCGCGTACTCAGGGTCCATCACTGTTGTCTAGGACACTCTCATTCAAACCCCGGATTCCTCGCTAAGTAATTCAGACTGCACAGGAAGACGTTTAGAGCTGCATTCCCTGGCTGGGTGGTGGCAGCCTTTCCCAGTACAAGATAATAGCCTCACCGGCCTTGTAGCCGCATAAATTAACTCCTATTAAAATCTGGTAAATACAGTGAGCCAAACAGACTCAGAAGGCTCTAACCCAGCTAACAGCCAGCCTTCCCCCTCAGGCCTCTAGCGCCACTCCCTCGGATGAGGCTTGAAGACGAGGAAGGGGTTTAACCAGCCTCGGTGAGCCTCGCAGCCTTGAAACCCGAGTCCTCCGCGTGTCAGGGTGCGTAGGCCGCTCGGCACTGGGTCTGCCAGGAAGGGGCCGTTGATAAAGCAGAGAACGTGTACTGCAGGGACTGCTCATGTCAAGACTACACTGGTTTTAAAAATAAAAACAAAACCCTGTAATTAGACCCTTGAAGTCGTGACTAAATTACTAAAAACAGCCGGCAGACCACAGGAATGCATCTGGGGAACTCGTCCGTTGAGTCCTTCACGTGACTCTCGTGCCCACATCCAGCGGTGCCCACGCCCAGCGAGGCTCTGGGTGCACACCGGTCCGGCTGCTGCTCGAAACCCGTGGGAGCAAAACGCACGGAGCCCTGGGACGCAGCCTGTCCCCCAGCTCCCCGGGCAGGCTCGCTGCATTTGCAGCCTGAAGCTGAACAGCAGAAATCACAGATGAGAGATGTCATCAGAAAGGCGAATCAGAGTCTGTTACCACCCCAAGCCGGTGGTTAAACCCTTAACAGCATTCCTTACAGATGTTTAATTTGGTCCAACTAACCCAGGAAGCGTCAGGTCTAAAATTAGAACCACCTTGAGTCAGTCTTCTTATTAACGTGGTTCTTTACAGGGACAGACCATCGCAGTGAAGTAGAATTTATTCCAGTTTTTATTTTCTCATTTTTAATATGTATATATTTGTGTACATTTGAAGTTAATAAATATTTTTTATGGGAGGAGAGAGGCCTGGTCCAAAATGAGAAGAACCAGGATCAGTGAGGGACGCTGACTTCAGAGCACGTTGAGTCACCTTCCCTATCATGGGCCTCGCCTGGGCCCATGCTGAGGTCTCCAAATTTCTCTTTATTATCTAGTGATTGATTTGCTGTCTTTTTTCCTTTCTTTCCCTCTCCTTTCTCTCCCTCATTCTCCTCCTTGCTCTGGGAAGGATTTAGGGTGATACCTGTATGTTGTGTGCTTGTGAATTGAGTCACTCAGTCATGTCTGACTCTGTGACCACGTAGCCCGCCAGGCTCCTCTGTCCATGGGATGCTTCAGGCAAGAACACTGGCGTGGGCTGCCATGCCCTCCTCCAGGGGAGCTTCCCGATCAGGGCCCACACACAGGTCTCCTGCACCGCAGGTGAGTTCGTTACCGCCTGAGCCCCCAGGGAATGTTAGTTTGTTGCAAACTGATGTACAAGGCTAGCCTTTGTCCAAAGGTGGACAAAATACAGGATGAAGAGACGGCCGCCACTAGGCGAAGGTAACGGGAGCAGGAGCTACAATATTCACACGAGAAGGTGATTTAAAGGTATTTAATTAAGAAAAACACATAATGGTCACAAATAGTAGTAGTCACCCCTGTCCCCCCAAAAAAATTACAGCAGAATTTGCTTCTTTCAGAATTAGACAGATCTAACAGAAAAATATGTTAGGATATTCTGATCATAATTCCATAAAATCAGAAGAATATGACAGAAAAAAAGCTTTGTTAGAAACTAAAATATATCTTTCTAAATAATCCATTTAAAAATATTGAAAATCAAATTTTAAATTAAATCTGTTTCCAAAACAATAAAAAATGTTATACTAAAACAGCTGCAGCTAAAGCAGTGCTAACTGTCTATCTTCTAAGATACCGGGGAGAAAAAGCGTGAGAAGAGTTAACTGGAAGAATCAGTAAAGATAGATATAAGCTGAAATTAAGAAAATTAAGAAAAAAATAGTAGAAAAGACAAATAAATCCTAGAACTGACGACTTGGAAAAACCATTAAAATAAATAATCTCTCCATGGACCTGATTAAGAAAAAGAAAATAAAAGAAATACACAGAACTCTGGAAGAATGTATACAGACACAAAAAATAGGAATAATAAGTAAATAGCATCCATAACTCTGGGCAATGAAGTTAAAACCTAGGAAAAAATGTAGTGATTTTTCTAACAAATACAAAATTTCCCCTTAAGAAGAAAAAAAAGATGTGAGTTACTATATGAGAGACTCAGCGTGATTAAACATGTACCATCAAAAAAGATCCCAGGCCAGCTGGCTTCAGAGCTGAGTCCAGTCTCATATTTCTGTACAGTGCCTATTAATGTACCATATGTTCACATATGGTACATAAAAAGATGAAAATTTCCTTAATTCACTCTCTAAAGCTAGTCTATGTTTAATAACAATCTTGTAGACAAATAATATTTATGAAGTTAAAAATTTAAATTAGTGAACAAAATGAACTCCTAAGTGTCTCAAAAGAATAACAGGATGGGTCAAATTAGTTTTAACCCAAGAATGAATGTGCATTTACTATTTGGGGACAAAGCAACATAGCTTGTTAAACCCACGAGGAGAATCTCATAAGTACACAGCTGATGCTCTGAAGATGCTTTGTAAACGCTCAAGGGTTGTTCTGCCAAAGTTCAGTTAAATGGAAATGGAAACTGAATGCCTGCAACATAGTAGAGGATGAAAAAATAACAGGCTTCCTTGTAAATGAAAAAAGGCCAAGCCACCTGCATCAAAGGCAGGGAGAAACACAGTGTCCACTCACCAGGACTACTCAACGCAGATAACCAGCGATCTGACAGCTGAAAGGAGAAAAGGAAACAGCCCATATAAATATTGGGGGAGTGAAGGCAATCCATTCCTTGCTGGTGATGTGATTCTATAAAATTCAAGAGGGATCTGGAGGGGGAAAATTAGAGCTTGGAGGAAAAAAAGTTAGAATTAATCAAAAAAGTTAACAAAGTATCCATATACAAGATAAACACAAAAATCTGTAATGATATTTTTCTATACTGGTATTAAGTAGCTAAAAATAGATATTTGTGGAAATGTTTAATTCTTAATAGAGAGGTCTATAGAATAGGAAAACATTCCATAAGAAATATTTTGCAGGTGATGTGAAGAATACCATAAAATCTTATCAAAAGTTCTTATCAAAAAACAAGTTCTGAAGAATACAGACAATCTATTATGCTCTTGAGTAGAAGAGTCAATCTGATAAATTTTCAATCATCCAAAAATTAATAAATAATCTAAAAACTGTGATTTTAATCCTTTTGGATTTGGTAGAAATGTAGGTTTAAGTAATCTTAATGTTCCTCTGGAAAAATAAATGATCAAAGATTGCAGAGAAAAAGTTTCCTGGTGTGTGGGGGACGCTGTGGGCAGGGGGTACTTGTCTTACCAGCTGCCAGCACACTATAACACGATACCGTGATAAACAGGATGAAATGGCTTTGGGATGAAGACAAGCAGATTAATGAAAGAAAACTGAATTCTAGAAACAGCTTCATCTATGTAAGAATACAAGAAATGACACGGTTGGTATTTCAGTTTGGTGGGTGGAGGTGGGTTTATTAAATAGATGAGACCGGCCACATGGTGATCCATCAGAGGGACAGAGACTCACCGCAAATGCTGAACGCAGGCCGGTGAGAAAAGGACCTAAATGCACAAAGGAAGCCAGTGATGACTTACAGTGACTTTCAGCCCAGTGCAGAGGAGCTGCAGAGAGGCCTGCTAAGGAATGAGGGAGCAAAGGAGAAAGAAGAGGGGCTTCAGAATATAGGCCCCCACTCCACACACACACAGACACAGAGACACACAGAGACAGACACACACACAGACACACACACAGTACACACACACATACCACACACAGAGACACACACATCACACACAGAGACAGACACACACACACAGAGACACACAGAGACACACACACAGAGACACAGAGACACACAGACACACACATACCATGCACACACAGACACAGAGACACACAGAGACAGACACACACAGACAGACACAGAGACACACACACAGACATACACACAGAGACACACACACACCACACACACACACACACACACACACACACCACACACAGAGACAGACACACACACACAGACACAGACACACCACACACACAAAAAAACATACCACACACACAGAGATAGACACACACACACACAGAGACACACACACACACACCTACCACACACAGAGAGACCTANCCCCTGTAAAAGATCTCCTGGGTGAGTCTCCGCCCCTGTAAAAGATCTCCTGGGTGAGTCTCAGCCCCTGTAAAAGATCTCCTGGGTGAGTCTCCGCCCCTGTAAAAGATTTCCTAGGTGAGTCTCCTGTCAAGGTGGTTAACGAGTGTGGTAGAGAGAACTGGCATCCCCGCCGGAGGAGACCTGCTGACCTGCTCTATGGTGAAACTGGTGAAAATTATTAAACATTTAAAGTTTCTAGAAATGGCCCTATGGGCAAACAAAGTAAGAACAAAGTTACAGCTTTTAAACCAGTATAAGTAAACTTGATCTGTCCATAGAAGGTAAAGAAGGAAAATAAATGAGCAGCATGTAAAAATTAATGGTATTTCTACATCCTAATGGTGAACATGTGGAAACCAAAATTAAAGTCACAATACCATTTCCAGTCACTCTAAAGAAAATGAAGCTCTTAGATATTAATTTAACAAAACATGCACCAGATCTGTGTAATGATATTTACAAAGTGCTGATGAAAGAAATTAAAGAAGACTTAAATGCATGGAGAGACAACAGAAGGTTCAGCACAGTGAAGATGTCAGTTTTCCCAAAGTTAAGCTGTAGGTTTAACACAATTTCTATAATTCAAAAGCATCAATTCTTCAGCACTCAGCTTTCTTTAAAGTCCAACTCTCACATCCATACATGACCACTGGAAAAACCATAGCATTGACTAGACACACCTATTTTGACAAAGTAATGTCTCTGCTTTTTAATATGCTGTCTAGGTTGGTCATAACTTTCCTTCCAAGGAGTAAGTGTCTTTTAATTTCATGGCTGCTGTCACCATCTGCAGTGATTAGCACACTAAGAACATTCACAAAACTTTATTGGTCCATGAAGGAAGCCTCAATAAATTCCAGGGACTCAATGATATAAAATGTATCCTCTAGGCAATGAAAATAGAAATTAATAACAAAAAGTTTTAATTGATGTGGACTCTCTTTTTTTCTTGGTGAGTCTGGTTAAAGATTTATCAGTTTTATTTATCTTTTCAAAGGTTTAGTTTTTAGTTTCATTGATTTATTATTTTTTTAAGTCTCATCTATTTCTGATTTGACCTCTTCTATTTCTTTCAATCTAGTAACTTTGAGGGTTTTTTTGTTCTTTTCTTTAGGTGTAAGGTTAAGTTGCTTATTTGAGATTTTTCTTTTTTTACTGAGGTATGCTTGTATCACAATAAATTTCCCTCTTAGAATTGCTTTTGTTGCATCCTATAGATTTTGGAATTCCCTGATAGCTCAGTGGGTAAAGAATCTGTCTGGTTCAATTCCTGGGCCAGGAAGATCTGCTGGAGAAGGGATAGGCTACCCACTCCAGTATTCTTAGGCTTCCCTGGTGGCTCAGCTGGTAAAGAATCCGCCTGCAGTGTGGGAGGCCTGGATTCGATCCCTAGGTTGTGAAGATCCCCTGGAGAAGGGAAAGGCTACCCACTCCAGTATTCTGGCCTGGAGAATTCCATGGACTGTATAGTCCATGGAGTTGCAAAGAGTTGGGCATGACTGAGGGACCTTTATGTGGATAGATTTTGGATTATTTGATTTCAGATATTTTAAAGTTTCTTCTTTGATTTTTTGAGTGATCCATTGGTGAGCATACTGTTTAGTCTTCACATGTGTATATTTTTACTTTTTCTTAAAATTGATTTTTAGTCTCATAGTATTGTGGTTAGAAATTACACTTGGTATAATTGCAGTTTTCTTAAATGCATTGAGACGTGTTTTGTAGCCTAGCATGTGATCTATCCTGGAGAATTTTCTATATGCACTTGAAAAGAATGTCTATTCTGCTTTTGGATGGAATTTTCTGTATATGACTGTTAAGTCCACCTTATCTAATATATTGTTTGGTCAATATTTTCTTATTGATTTTCTGTCTAGATAATCTATACATTGCTATAAGTGGAGTATTAAAGTCTCCCACTATGATTGCAACCATGAAATTAAAGGATGCTTACTCCTTGGAAGAAAAGTTATGAGCAACCTAGATAGCATATTCAAAAGCAGAGACATTACTTTGCCAACAACGGTCTGTCTAGTCAAGGCTATGGTTTTTCCTGTGGTCATGTATGGATGTGAGAGTTGGACTGTGAAGAAAGCTGAGCGCCGAAGAATTGATGCCTTTGAAGTGTGGTGTTGGAGAAGACTCTTGAGATTCCCTTGGACTGCAAGGAGATCCAACCAGTCCATTCTGAAGGAGATCAGCCCTGGGATTTCTTTGGAAGGAATGATGCTAAAGCTGAAACTCCAGTACTATGGCCACCTCGTGCAGAGTTGACTCATTGGAAAAGACTCTGATGCTGGGAGGGATTGGGGGCAGGAGAAGAAGAGGACAACAGAGAATGAGGTGGCTGAATGGTATCACTGACTCAATGGACGTGAGTCTGAGTGAACTCTAGGAGTTGGTGATGGACAGCTAGGCCTGGCGTGCTGCGATTCATGGCGTTGCAAAGAGTTGGACATGACTGAGTGACTGAACTGAACTGAACTGGCATTGAAAACAAAGGAAATGAAATGACAATGTCATCATGTTTCATGTGTGGTGGGAATGAATATTATTTTGTAAAATTTTGTTTGAGATGTGTACCTATTTGGGTATAGTGATTAACTGTAAAAATGTGTATTTTATTCTGAATCATGTTACATCATGTTTAAAAGCCAGCTCTGAAGCTGTAAAACTGTGAAATGAGCTCTTCGGCTCTAAAGCAATGGCAAAAGGCAAGTAAATGTGCTAAGAAGCTCATTTAGTTATTTATACCAAAGTCCGTTTATTAAGTCTTTTAATGCTGTTTGTCAATGTAAAAGGCAACAGGGCATTTAGAGATCTTTAAGGCAATCCTGTAGGGATCCATGGGGGCATGATAGGTAGGGTGGGATGATCTCTGTTGTCTAACGTCTTTTAATCCCTAACTACATATGAGTTTGAAAAGAATGCATTTTGTAAATGTCAAGTAGATAGCATGATTTTTAATTCACTTCAGTATTTCATTTCCATTTTGTTGGAAGCAGTTTTAGCACAAGAGTTGCTGGTAGCATTTCCATTGATTCTGCTAAGTCAGGTGGTTTGTATATATAACTTGCATGTGTAACTTCATTTCATACCTCGATATAGTCTCTTTATGTATAATTAGGCCTTGAGTAGGAGTGGCAGTGAGAATTCAGTTTTGTGATACAAAAGTGCTTTCCAGAACTGTGAACAGAGGATGGATTCTTGCCTTTGTTCTCCAACATTGTGTTTTTTTTTTTT
>SJYV01038590.1:0-10164 GCA_006410875.1 Neotragus pygmaeus | reverse complement strand
ACTTTTCACTTTCATGCATTGGAGAAGGAAATGGCAACCCACCCCAGTGTTCTTGCCTGGAGAATGCCAGGGATGGCAGAGCCTGATGGGCTGCCGTCTGTGGGGTCACACAGAGTCGTACACAACTGAAGCGACTTAGCAGCAGCAACAGCAGTGCCTTGTAATAGACTAGTCAGGCAAGTATTTTTGTATGGAAAATCTTTTATCTGATCATTCAGTTTTATCCTATATATGGCCTGAAGGTTAACACAAATCTCGTATACAAAGTATATAATCAAACTTTTAAAAATCCATTTTATATATATATTTAAACTGAAGTATAGTTGAATTACAATATTACATTTAATCTCAGGGGTAATTTAATATTTGTATAGATTATGTTCCACTTAAAGTTATTACAAAACAGGGAATTCTGTGATGGTCCACTGGATAAGACCCAGTGCTTTAAATGCAGGAAGTGAGTTTGATCCCTGGTTGGGAAACTAAGATCCCATGCACTCTGTGGCATTGTCAAAGGAAAAAACAACCAAAGGAAAAAAAATTAATAGATGTATTTCCCTGTGTTGTACAAGATATCCTTGTTTGTTTATTTTATACATAAGGGTATTAGACTGAGAGAGACAAACAACAGTCTCTGCCTCCTCACTTCACTGTCCCCACTGGTAACCACTAGTGTGTTCTATGTGAGTCTATGTGAGTATATGATATTCCACAAATAATTATGATCACATGAGTGTGATCACTCACCTAGAGACAGACACCTTGGAGTGTGAAGTCAAGTGGGCCTTAGGAAGTGTCACTACAAACAAAGCTAGTGGAGGTAAAGGAATTGCAGCTGAGGTTTTTCGAATCCTAAAAGATGATGATGAGAAAGTGCTGCACTCGATATGCCAGCAAATTCAGAAAATTCAGCAGTGGCCACAGGACCGGAAAAGGTCAGTTTTCATTCCAATCCCAAAGAAGGGCAATGCCAAAGANGGTAAAGGAATTGCAGCTGAGGTTTTTCGAATCCTAAAAGATGATGATGAGAAAGTGCTGCACTCGATATGCCAGCAAATTCAGAAAATTCAGCAGTGGCCACAGGACCGGAAAAGGTCAGTTTTCATTCCAATCCCAAAGAAGGGCAATGCCAAAGAATGCTCAAACTACCCCACAATTGCACTTATTTCACAAGATAGCAAAGTAATGCTCAAAATTCTCCAAGCCAGGCTTCACCAGTACATGAACCAAGAACTTCCAGATGTTCAGGTTGGATTTAGAAAAGCCAGAGGAGGCAGAGATCAAATTGCCAACATTTGTTGGATCATAGAAAAAGCAAGAGAATTCCAGAAGAAATCTACTTCTGCTTCATTGATGATAGTAAAGCCTTTGACTGTGTGGATCACAAAAAAGTGTGGAAGATTCTTCAAGAGATGGGAATACCAGACCACCTGACCTGCCTTCTGAGAAAGTGTATGCAGGTCAAGAAGCAATAGTTAGAACCAGACATAAAACAATGGATTGGTTCTAATTTGGATAGGAATGCATAAAGGCTGTATATTGTCACCCTGCTTATTTAACTTACATGAAGAGGACATCATGCAAAATGCCGGGCTGGATGAAGCACAAGCTGGAATCAAGATTGCCAAGAGAAGTATCAATAGCCTCAGATATGCAGATGACACCACCCATATGGCAGAAAGTAAAGAGGAACTAAAGAGCCTTTTGATGAATCTGAGAGTGAAAAAACTGACTTAAAAGTTAACATTCAAAAAACTAAGATCATGTCATCCTGTCCCATCACTTCATGGCATATAGATGGGGAAACAATGGCAATAGTGACAGACTTTATTTTCTTGGGCTCCAAGATCACCGCAGATGGTGACTGCAACCATGAAATTAAGAGATGCTTGCTCCTTGGAAGAAAAGCTATGACAAACCTAGACAGTGTTAGAAAGCAGAGACGTTATTTTACTGACAAAGATCCATATAGTCAAAGCTAAGTTTTTTCCAGTATTCATGTATGGATATGAGGGTTGGACCATAAAGAAGGCTGAGCAGCACTGAAGAACGGATGCTTTTGAACTGTAGTGTTGGAGAAGACTCTTGATAGTCCCTTGGACTGCAAGGAGATTCAACCAGTTCATCCTAAAGGAAATCAGTCCTAAATATCCATTGGAAGGACTGATGCTGAAACTGAAGCTGCAATACTTGGCCACCTAATGTAAAGAACTGGCTCATTGGAAAAGACCCTTATGTTAGGGAAGATTGAAGGCAGGAGGAGAAGGGGACAATAGAGGATGAGATGGTTGGATGGCATCACTGACTTAACAGACATTGGTTTGAGCAAGCTCTGGGAGATAGTGAAGGGCAGGGAAGCCTGGCATGCTGCAATCCATGGGTTCGAAGAGTTGGACACGGCTGAGTGACTGAACAACAAATAATTATGATATTTGTCTTCCTCTGTCTGACTTATTCACTTAGGATCATCTCCAGATTTATCCATGTTGCTATGAATAGCTTTCTTTCTTAAGGCTAAGTAATATTCTACTATCTCTATATGTCTCTTCTTTGTTCATTCACCTGTCATTAAACATTTTCCTTGTTACCAAATCTTATCATTATAAACAGTGCTGCAGTAATGTTGGGTGTATGTGGTATTTTGAATTATGGTTTTCTCAGAACATATGCCCTGGTGTGAAAGTGCTTGATCATCTGCTTGCTCTATTTTTATTTTATTTAAAAAAACATATTTACTGTTTTCATGTAGCTCTTTACACTTTGTATTCTCACCAGTAGATTAGGAAGCTTCCTTTTCTCACGTCCTCTCTAGCTTTTATTGTTCGTAGATGTTGTAATGATAATCAGTCTCACTGGAGTGAGGTGATGTGCTTGTTTGCTCAGTCGTGTCTGACCCTTTCCAACCCCATGGACTGTAGTTCACCAGGCTTCTCTATCCATGGGATCTTTCAGGCAAGAATACTAGAGTGGGTAGCCATTTCCTTCTCCAGCGGATCTTCCAACCCAGTGATTGAACTTATGTCTCCTGCATTACAGGCAGATTCTTTACTTGCTGAGCCATTAAGGGAGTTCCTGGTGTGAGGTGATACTTCACTGCAATTCTGAGTCATTGTCTCATTAATGATGTTGACCATTGTTTTCTGTAGTTTCTCTTTTCTTAATTTTTGAAAATACTGGGACTAATACTTACCCTTAAAATTGGTCTCTGGAAAGTTGTCCTGATGTGAATACTTTTTCACTTACCTCTCCAGGATATTTCTTGAGGGTCTATTCCAGTATTCTGGCCTGGAGAATTCCAAGGACTGTATAGTCCATGGGGTTGCAAAGAGTCAGACCCTACTGAGCGACTTTCATTTTCACTATGTCATTCTAGCACCACCAGTCCTTGTGAATATTCGGTGCCCAGCAGCAGAGGTTTTAGAGTTGCTGTTACAGGGAAGTGTCCACAAAGCGGCAGCACTTCTTCATGCCCAACTGGCTTATGGGGCAACAAGAGCCTTGGAGAAACTTGGATTCTGGATTTATAAATTGGGGGGTGGGGGGGTTTCCCTTGTGGTTTCCCTTTGGCTCAGCTGGTAAAGAATCTGCCCGTAATGCGGGAGACCTGGGTTTGATCCCTGGGTTGGGAAGATCCTCTGGAGAAGGGAAAGGATACTCCAGTATTCTGGCCTGGAGAATTCCAGGGACTGTAGCATCCATAGGGTCACAGAGAGTCAGACACGACTGAGCGACTTTCACTTTCACCTTCACTATGTTATGTGCCAGAAAAAGCCTCAGGGCTCTGTCTTTGTACTTTTACCCACTTACCCTTCATCCCAAGATGAATTTGAGCCCCTATAAAATCACTTTCTTGAGTTGGCTGTCATCCTTCAGTTCAGTTCAGCTCAGAAGTGTCCGACTCTTTGCAATGCCAAGGACTGCAGCACGCCAGGCCTCCCCGTCCATCACCAACTCCCGGAGTTCAGACTCATGTCCATTGAGTCGGTGACGCCATCCAACCATCTCATCCTCTGCCATCCCCTTCTCCTTCCGCCTTCAATCTTACCCAGCATCACGGTCTTTTCAAATGAGTCAGCTCATCACATCAGGTGACCAAAGTACTGGCGTTTCAGCTTCAACGTCAGTCCTTCCAATGAACATTCAAGACTGATCTCATTTAGGATGGACTGGTTGGATCTCCTTGCAGTCCAAAGGACTCTCAAGAGTCTCCTCCAGCACCAGAGTTCAAAAGCATTAATTCTTTGGCACTGAGCTTTCCTTATAGTCCACCTCTCACATCCATACACGACTACTGGAAAAACCATAGCCTTAACTAGACGGACCTTTGTCAGCAAAGTAATGTCTCTGCTTTTTAATATGCTATCGAAGGTGGCCATAACTTTTCTTCCAAGGAGTAAGCATCTTTTAATTTCATGGCTGTAGTCACCATCCTTAGGGGAGGCCTTTTAAAGAAGGAAACTAGAGTAGGGATTCACATCACCTGGAGACCAGCTGGCTTTTCAAAGCTCTTGCAGCCCAGGGGCTACACCTTACTCAGGGCTTGGTTTAGCTCTTTGAGGGCACATCTGGGGATGGAAACTGTCCTTCCTGCAGAGGGCACATGGCAACTCAGGCCAAAAGGGCACTGATGTGCTAGGACAACCACCCCTTGCTCCCACAACTTGACGACATTCCAGCCTTGAAATACATGCCTATTCAGGCTGCAGTTTTGTGACACTAGCCTGGGAAAAAAGGCAAGAGAAAAGTACAGTAGGCAGTTCTTTTAAAAATTTCTTTAAAAATATTTTTATCAATTTCTGGAAGTACTGATGATTTACACACTTTGTTTTCAGTGGTACAAAAGGGGATTCAGATATATATCTACACATACACATGTTCCTCAGCTTCTGTTCCCATAAGAGTTACTGAACTATGTCAACCAAAATGCAATACAGAATAGGTCTGCAATATAGAGTAGGTCCCCAAGGATAATCTGTTTTCTATATATAGTGTGTATAGTTTTCTAAAAACTCCTAATTTATCCTCTCCTCTCACTTTTCCCATAAGTAAGCCTATGTTTCTTTTCTAATTATGAGTCTACTTCTCTTTTGTAAACTAGTTCATTGGTATGAGGTTTCGATTCCACCTGTAAAAAAAAAATCACAAGGTGGTTGTCTTTCTATAAATTATGTAATTAGAATGACATCTCAGAGTTCCTCCATGTTGCTGAGAAAGGCTTTGTTTTATTCTTCTTTTTGGCTAAATATCCTTTGTCTCTCTGTGGTATTCTTTTATCCATTCATCTGTTCACAGCATTTCAGCTGCTTCAGTGTCTTAGCTATTATAAATAGTGAGTGCTCTGGGGAATGGTAGGGTGTAGTGTCTTTTCAAAGAAAAGTTTTTTCTAAGTGTATGGCTAGGCATGAGAATGTCTGAAGAATTGAATGCTCTGTTTTTAGTTTCCTAAGGAAACTCTGTACAATTCTCCATTGAATTCTTTACGCTTCACATTTCAACTAACAGCATAGGAGTCCTCTTTCTTCTTAACCCCCGATCTGGCATTTATTGTTCGTAAATATGTTAAGGATAACCACTTTGTGTGGTGTGAGGTGATACTTCCTTAATTTTAAGTCACTTGCCTCTAATCACTAGCAAAGTAGACCATTGTTTACTAGGTTATACCTTTCTATTTAAAAAAAATTTCAATGCTGTAATACTGACCTCTTGAAATTGGCCTCTGAAAATTCATCCTGATTTAAATTTCTTCTTATTGCTCTCCCAGGATATTTTTTGGTGGAAAGTGTCATTTAAAATCTCTAGGGTCTTGGAAATATTGTGTCCCCAGAAGCTGAGATGTCAGTATTTCTGAAGGCAGTATCACTGCTTCTGTGGAATTCTGGTTAATGGGCCAGCCAGAGTCTTAATGAAACTTGGGGTGATGGGTTATAATTTGGAATGTCATGTGTCAACAAAAAGCCCGACAGCTTCTGTCTTCAGATTTCTTACCCCAACTGTTCACCCAGCACAGATCTTTTCTCTAAAATAATCATTATATTGAATGCTGTTTTCAGGAGAGGTCTTTTAAAGGAAGAGGCTGGAATAGGAATCTGCATGATCTGAAACCAGGAGAACAGCTGACTTTCTAAGCTCTTTCAGCAAGGGGGCTATACCATATACCTGAGGTGTACCACACTTGCTTTAGCTTCTGGAGGGTCCTCCTGACTCTAGGGATTGGGGTTTCATGCTAGGAAACCAGGCACCACCATTCCACATGGGCATCAAAGTGCTGGGACAAACACCTCTTCCTCCCGAGCCCCACATATTCCAGCTTTGACTCCAAGCTTGCTCATGCTGCGTGGATGTGACACTAGCAAAAGAAAAGAAAGAAAGAGAACACTAGATTAAACTTTTTGTTTCTAAATTTTATTTTTCTTTCTCTAGGGGTAACATTGATTTACAATGTATTATCTGTTTCCAATGAACAGAAAGAGGATGTATATCTACACATTAATTTCAGCTTCTGTTTCCATAGATGTTATTGAAGCATGCTGAGTAGAATTTCCTGTGATATAGAGATCTGTGTTGGTGACTGATCTGGGTGTGTGTGTGTGTACATGAGTATGCAACTGTGTATGAATATACAGTTCTCAGCGGCCTTAACATTTATCATCTCCTCCCAACTTGAACTTTAATAAGACTCGTTTGTTTCTAATGTCTCTGAATCTATCTCACATTTGTAAATTGGCACATAAACCCCACTTCTAAATGATACCATGGCACTTGCCTTTCTCTATCGATGTGCTTTACTTACTTCCATCCATGTTATAAAGAAAGATGTTTTATTTATTCTTCCTAATGGCTACGTTTACCTTGTCTCTCTGGAGCAGTACTTTTCCCAGACTATTTCCTGAATGCCGGTGTCATTGACAGCCCCCAAGCCTTCTGAACATTCCTTGCCCTGCAGCAGAGGTTTCCGTGTTGCTGTTATGAGACGTGTCCACAAGGCGGCAGCACTCCCGCATTCCCCACTCTTTAATGGAGCCGAAGGAGCCTTAGCGACCCTGGCCTTCCTGAGTTGTCATTTGGAATGCCATGTGCCAGAGGAAAGCCCAAGGGCTTCTATGCCCCGACGCTTCCCTTGTGACAAACGTTGACCCCTGAAAAGTCACTCCTTGAGGTGGCTGTCGTTTTTAGGGGAGGCTTTTGAAAAAGGCAACTGGAATAGGGATCAGCATTAGGCTTGAATTTGCTCTTGGGGGACGGCCTGCGTGTGGAGACTGTGGTCCCAGGCAGAGTGGACTGGTGCAAAAGTGACTCGTGTTCTGGAGACGCCTCCCTGGCTCCCTGAGCCCCAGCACATCCCTAGGGCCCAAGCCTAGTCAGCCCGCAGAGATTGATGTCAGCTCAGGAAAAAGAGGCTAGAAGGCAGTAGAGTAGGCAATGTTTTGTTGTTTTTTTTTTTTTCTTGTAAACTTTGCATTTAATTTTTCTAGAAATACCCTTGGTTTACAATGCTTGTTTCTTTCAGATGTACAGTAAGGAGTTTCGTTATGCCTCTAAACATACCCATTATTTTTAGCTTCTATACCCCTAGATGTTATTAAAGCCAGCTGAGTCAGATTCCCTGTGATAACTCAGTGGTCTTCTTAATGATCTATTTTACATACACACACACAGAGAAGTATCTATTAGTGTGTATAGGATTCAACCACCTTCTAATTTATCTTTCCTTTACACCTTTCTTCTTTGGAAACCCTGGCTTTGTTTTTTAACATCTCTGGGTTGATTTCTCTATTCTAAATTCATTCATAAGATGAGTTTTCCCATTCCATCTCCAAGTGATATCACAGGCTGAGTGCCCCTCTGTCTCACTTACTTTACTGACTTCCATCCATGGTGCTGAGAAAGGCCTTATTTTCTCCTCCTTTGTGGCTAAGATTTGATTGTCTCTCTGTGGCACTACATCCTTATCCATCCATCTGTCCATGGAAATTTGGGCCACATCCGTATCCCAGCTGTTGTCAAAACTAAGTGCTGTGGGGAATGTTCAGGTGTCTGTGTCCCTTCCAGTGAAGGAGTTCACGGGAGAGGGGTCCTGTGTGTTGTAACTTGGAATGCCACGTACCATCAAAAGGCCCAAGGGCTTCTGTCTTCATCCTTCTTGGCTGTGCCCTTCATGTGGGACCAATTTTAACCTGTTGCAAAATCTGTTTCTTGAGGGTTCTGGTGTTTTTAGGTGAAGCTTTTTAAAGGAGGAGGCTGGAGCAGGAATCCACATCACTTGGAAACCAGGGCAACAGCTGGCTCTCTAAGCTCCTCCAGAGAAGGGATTTTACCATACTTGGGATACACTAGGCTTGCTTTGGCTTCTGGTGGGCCGGCCAGCCTCTGGAGCGAGCTTTAGTTTTCATAGACTTTCTGGAAGCAAGTTGAGTATGATTTCCTGTGATACAGTCGGGCTGTTTTGGTGACCTATTCTATTTATGTGTGTGTGCGCGCATGTGTCGGAGAAGGCAGTGGCACCCCACTCCAGCACTCTCGCCTGGAGAATCCCATCCACTCCAGCACTTTCGCCTGGAAAATCCCATGGACGGAGGAGCCTGGTGGGCCGCAGTCCATGGGGTCGCTAGGAGTCGGGCACGACTGAGCGACTTCACTTTCACTTTTCACTCTCATGTGTTGGAGAAGGAAATGGCAACCCACTCCAGTGTTCTTGCCTGGAGAATCCCAGGGACGGGGGAGCCTGGTGGGCTGCCGTCTATGGGGTCCCACAGTGTCGGACATGACTGAAGTGACTTAGCGGCAGCAGCAGCAGTAGCAGTATGCATGTGTGTATAATTTTCAGCAACTCAGACTTTATCTTCTCCTCCCACCTTTTCTCTTTAATGAGTGTGCCTTCTAAAGTCTGAGTCTGTTTCTCAGTTGTGAATTGATGCATAAAATCCACCTCCAAGTATTATCACATGACACTTGCCTTTATCTCCATCAAACATGCTTTCCTTCCTTCCGTCCATGTTAATGAGAAAGCTTTCTTGGTTATGCATCTTTATGGCTTAGTTTACCTTGTCTCTCTGGAGCAGTTCTTCCTTATCCATTCATCACTCCATGGACATTTGGCCTCTTCATTGTCTTGACTTTTGTCAGTATTGGGTGCTGTGGGGAATGTTGGGATGCCTGTGTCCTCCACTGGAGGTTTCCTCTGCATAGAGGGCCTGGCCTGGGTGTGCCTGATGATCTGACTGCCTTATTTTTATTCATAGTTTCCAAAGAAACTTGGCACTTTTGTCCAGGTAGCTCTTTACATTTTTCATAACCACTGACAGCTTAGGAACTTTTCCTTTACCCGGCACCCATTCCGGCAGTTCTGATTCATAAAAGTGATATTGATACACCCTCCCTCTGGCTGGCGTGAGGTGATACTTCCTTGCCATTTGAGTCCCTTGTCCCTGATCATTAACGATGTAGACCAGACTCCGGGAGGTGTCTTTATATCCTGTTTGATTGTAAATGGTGTGTGTCATGCTTGCCTGTTGAAATTGGCCTCTGAAAACTCATCTTGATTTCAGTTCTCCTTGGAGTACATTTCCCAGCCTATTTCCTGAGGGCTGGTGTCATTGACAGTCCGCAGGCCTTTTGCATATTCTGTGCCTAAATCTGGTGGCTGGGGAAAGCTGAGCCTTCGTGCCAGCTTCCAGGGTGTCATTTGGCATGATCTGGGCCAGAAAAAGGCCTGAAGGCTTCTGTCTTCCTAGGGCTTCCCTTTGAGCCCTCACCACAGTACCAAGTCTGCAGCCCTGCGTGGAGGCTCCCTGGAGGCTGTTGTTCCCCCTTGGGAAAGACTTTGTAACAAGGAAGCTGCATTCAGGATCTCCATCACCTGGAGAGGAGGAGAGCAGCTGGGTTTTCCAAACTCCTCCTGCCCAGGGCCTCCATCCTTATTTGGGTGCACTAACCTGTATAAAAGTCAGGAAGTAACAGTTAGAACTGGACATGGAACAACAGACTGGTTCCAAATAGGAAAAGGAGTGTGTCAAGGCTGTATATTGTCACCCTGCTTATTTAACTTATATGCAGAGTACATCATGAGAAACACTGGGCTGGAAGAAGCACAAGATGGAATCAAGATTGGCAGGAGAAATATCAATAACCTCAGATATGCAGATGACACCACCCTTATGGCAGAAA
>SJYV01038587.1:7207-74635 GCA_006410875.1 Neotragus pygmaeus | reverse complement strand
ATTAGATTGACTAGTTTTCTGTGATTATGGTTTCAGTGTGTCTGCTCTCTGATGCCCTCTTGCAACACCAGGAGGAGAACCCCACGTCCAAGGAGTGGTGGCTGTGTGGGCACAGGAGGGCCTAAAGGACCTATTCCATGTTCAAGGTCAGGAGGGGCGGTGGTGAGGAGATACCTCTTGTCCAAGGTAAGGAGCAGAGGCTGCGCTTTCCTGGAGCAGCCATGAAGAGATACCCCATCTCCAAGGTAAGAGAAACCCAAGCCCTCCTATTGGTTTACCCTAAATTCTGCTTGTTTTTATTCCAGGTTCTCTTCTCATTTCACAGGGGACCTGGTCTCCACAGGTTCACCCTCACGCCAGGCATCACACACTCAGTGTCCCTCTAAATGAAACCTCTTGTTCCAGAGCTGCTACTAGAACTGTCCTTGCATTATCAGCTCAGCTGTTCCCTCAGTGCGCAAGGTAGCTCTGCATCAGCCAGGAGCAGAGATGGGTTCCTTCTTCACTCTTCCTTCACTCTTGAACCCTGCAGTGGGAGTCTCCTCTGGCACTGGGGTATCTTCTCCCTTCACTTCCCTGGTCTGGCTTGGGGGAAGGAGCAGAACAGAGTTAACTGCCCATGCTTGTAGGCTGATGACTACAGGCTTTGGCTTCTTCTGTTGCTGACCCAGACTAATTATGGATGTCTTCTGTGCTGCGAGGAGAGACCAGCCAGGATCCCACAGCAATTCACACAAAGACAAGGACCCTGCCCCAGAGATCCTGCCCCTCTCTCCCTCTCCAGCCCTCGGCTTACGAAGTCTGCGGCATTGGCAGATGGGAGTGCTGGGGATAAAAGTGGGAACAGTTTTGCCAGCTACTAGTAAGTTCTGGTCAGGGAGGGGAGCAGGGTGAGCAGCCAGCTGACTTCTTGCTGACAACTGTCTTTGGAACACAGACTCAGTGCCTAAGGGTTTCTGCTGGGGGCCTGGTACCAACCCCAGGTTCAAAGATAAAGTGCCAAAACATGTGTACGCAGGAGTCAGAGAGAACCATCATCTCTCTCCAAGGAGTTACATCTAGAGTCACGTTTTTGGCCGCGTGAACCATGCTGGGCAAACAGGGTGAACACTCCGTGGAGCCCCCAGGGCCCTGAGATCCCAAGGCAAGCTCACGCCTGGGGGTTAACACTGGGCAATTGCCGTTTTGAAATTCTTAATTGGATCTTTGAGTTTCTGTTTGGCAAGTGGTCTGGGTTGAACTCCGTTCCCCCCTCCAAGTTTTCTATGTTGAGGTCCTAACTTCCAGAGCCTCAGAATGTGACCTTATTTGGAAATAAGGCTGTTGCAGATGTAATTAGTTAAATTAAGATGAGATCACACTGGAATGAGGTGGGACTTAATCCAACATGCCTGGTGTCCTTATAAAAAGGAAATTTGAACACAGAGACAGACACAGACGGGAAGGGGATGATGTGAAGGTACAAGTAGATCACCTTCTTCAAGTCAAAGATTAGCTAAGGCCACCAGGAGCTAGGGGAGGAGCACAGGACAGCTTCACTCTCACAAAAGGAACCAGTCCTGCAGACACCACCAGAACTGTGAGACATATGTTCTGTCATCTAAGCTACACAGATGTGCTACCTGTTACTGCAGTTCTAAGAAACTTAGACAGTAACGGAGTCTGATGGACAGTGGATGGTGGCCATGAGACTCAGAGCCTCCTGCCACCTCTCCACCTTCCCTGAAGAGTCTCTGGGCTGTCCCCTCTCCTGCCCCGACTCAGTGACCCCTACTCCCTCCCTCCCACGCCCAGAGGGTGCAGGAATACATACATTTCACACACTGAGTCACAGAGCCCACACTAAACGAGGGTCCTACCTGCCCTGCAAGCATCTCTGTGCCCAGAAGAGAGCAGAATTAAATAGCAAATTAAAAACCATGAGAGGTTTAAAGAAAGGCTATGGACATCTTTGGCTTCCCAGGTGGCTCAGTGGTAAAGAATTCACCTGCCAAGGCAGCAGCCACAGGAGACTCAGGTTCCATCCCTGGATTGGGAAGATCCCCTGGAGGAGGAAATGGCAACCCACTCCAGTATTCTTGCCTAAAAAAATGTCATGGACAGAGGAGCCTGGTGGGCTACAATCCATAGGATCGCAAAGAGTCAGACATGATTGAACAACTCAGCACGCACACATGGACAGCCCTGGGCAGTTTTACTCCCTGGTCTTTTCGAGCAGTATTCTTACTTTTTCTGTGATAGGTAAAATGCATGTATTTCTGGCAAAGGAATGCAGAGATTGACCAGCCAGCCTTTTTGGAAAAGTAAGATCCTGAGAGGAGGAATGAATCCAATCTATTCACTACGTCCTTATACTATGATTGACCTGGGAAGTTTAAAACAAAGTGGGATGGGCAACTCCCAATGCTGAAGACAGCAGAGTCCACAAACATTTTCATCGTTCTATCTGTGACTTGAAATTCAAATATAGCTCCTTCCAGACCCTCACTGGACTGAGAGCTACATGAGAGCATGGCCCATGTCTCCTTCCTGGGTAACACCTCACCCACTCACCCCTCCACTTCCTAGCATGAAATGTGGCACAAAGTTTATTGTTAAATGTTTGTGAAATTCGTTTTTTAATATTTTGGAAATAAGGAAAATCTTTTTTTCCTGCTTTTTGAACAAGGGGCCCTTATTTCACTTTGCAAGGAAAGCCCCAAGTGGTGTAGCCAGTTCTGTAGAAGCAAAAGCAAAAACTAAGAAGGGAAAAGCCCAACAGCTTTCAAGCCCCTGGTTCCAGCTGTTCCTGAAGCCCGGGACAGAGCACCAAGAGTTCTCTGAGAAACACTGATATCCTTACAATACAGTCCCTCATTTTTTTTAAGAGATTTTGAGATAGTTGTTCCATAATCTACAACCAAAAGAATCTTAGCTAATAATAGCATGAATACTATGTGAATTTGAATTCTCCAGATTTGAAATAGCACAAAATTTAAAAAATTAACTCTGTACACACATTTTGGAACAATGCAAGTGTTCCAGCTTTTTTTGGAAATTCCACTGGGATCACATCATTTCCAAGCTATCTGGCTGAAGGGATTATAAACTATGTTTCACATTAAGATCACATGTTAGAACGATTTTAGCTATTAAGCAGAGCAGCCCATCATCTTTTAACAATATCCCATAAATTGTGCTGTTGTATTTGTGCTCACAACTTGTATAAGTTCATTCACATTTACTATTATTATAACTGAAAATCTTTTCCTATCTTAGAACAATATCATCCAAGCATTCATTAAGTGATAAGCAGCAATAATACCTTGGAACAGAAATGAGCCGTGATAACACCCTATGAAGAAAACCAGACAAGCACCACTGCTAATTTAGCAAGCAGCATAGAAACAATGGCCACAGAGAATGCTAGAAAAACAAACCCAGTGCTAAACGGTTACACCTTTAAGTTTGCAAAAAATAGTCTTATATATTCAAGGATAATGGAAATTTTTCTGCTGACATGGCTGCCCAGGAATGTCATATAATATGCCCCAGACTCCATAAGTAGAAATTTACACACTTCAAGAATGCATTTTCTCCATATTATACACTCTAATAATTTTATTTATCAAAGAGTTATTTATAGGAAAATTAGTCTTGAATTATGTAAGATTTGAATTAGGCAAGGCTGTCAGGAATGTGCCCTTCACATACAATGTGGCCACCCTGATTTGCCTCCTTCCTGGCTTGGGGGCCAAGCCTAAGGCCATGCCGGGAGACTATGTCTGGGACAGGCTCTCCTAGCATCTTGGCTTGTCATCAAAGCCTGTCAAAGGGCAGCCTCCTGTCACCAGCCTCGCAAAGGCAAAGCTGAGAAAACATCCTCCCAGGAGCTGAGCGGTGGCCAGCATGCTCACCCCCATCTCACATCAGAGCAGTTTCCATGAAGGGAGAGGCCAGCGCTGGACAGGAGGACCAGCTCTCCACATCCTCAAGCATGCACACGGAGGATGCTCAGACTCCAGGTCCAACACAGGGTCGGCCCAGCAAGCTCCTCCTGTTTTCCTCCCTCATCACGAGAAATGTCATCACATGAAAAGCCTCGTGGAAGAAACCCGTTCTTCTCCTACAATGGGCAGATGCCGCGCAGATCTGGTGCATCATTTGTAAACGATTTCAAAGTTTATTTGTCTACTCCAAGGAGATTACTGGAATTTCCAACTGCATTTTAATGTAATTGTTTCCATGCTGCATAGGAAGTTTTTGCAGCCACAGTAATCACCTCTGATGAACAATTAGAGGCTGAGAATCTGCTGCCCTGTGGGACACAGCCTCTGTGTTAGGGCTGCTACCCTGCAAGCCCTCAGACTTCTGCTATGACTCCACTCAACGAACGATTACTGAGTGTGCTGGGTGCCAAGGAGGAGCTCTGCCTTCAACAAGCTGATGTTCTGTTGAGGCTGTTCACGCTTCTGTGGCCGCAGAGTTCTACATTCAAATGATACAATGCCATCTCCCACGGACTGCTGTATAAAACGGCAAAGTATACAACTGTGTTGTTGAAATGAGGGGACAGAGTTCAAGTAATCTCTTCTCAGACCCCTCAAACTCCCACATCAAAGCAGGACCTGCCAAGGACCCCTCTAAGAGAACAGATTGCAAATCCAGAGTTCCTCAGTGTTGTTTAGTCGTAAAGTCACGTCCAGCTCTTTGCAACCCCATAGACTGCAGCACTCCAGGCTTCCCTGTCCTTCACTGTCTCCTGGAGTTCGCTCAAATTCATGTTCATTGAGTTAGTGATACCATCCAACCGTCTCATTCTCTGCCACCCCTTTCTCCTCCTGCCTTCAATCTTTCCCAGCATCAGGATCTTTACCAATAGGTCGGCTCTTTACATCAGGTGGGCAAAGTATGGGAGCTTCCGCATCAGTCCTTCTGATGAAAATTCAAAGTTGATTTCCTTTAGGATTGAGTGGTTTGATCTCCTAAATGTTGAATAACTCCTACCAGTATGCAAAACTGCCCCCAACTGCAGCAAGAGCTGCAGCAACTGATAAAATTAATGCCTGAGAAATAAGCAAGATTGTTCAAAGCTGACCCATCCAGCTTCAGGAACAAGCCTGGTGAAGGTGAGCCACCAGGATCAAAGGAATTCTCTTCCCTTCCTTGAACAATTTTGCACCCAAGATGCCTCACCTTTCTCAGGAAACAGGGCAGACAGTATTATTTTGTTGTGAACAGCACTCCCTCCTTCCCAGCTCTGTCCTGGCTCCTTATCTCTTCTCCATCCTCATGAGCTCCCATGACAATCTCATCCTGCCTGGTTTAATATCATCTACCTGCTGAGGACTCCATTCCCAGCCTGCCCTCTCCCCAAAATTCCTGATGCATGCTCCTAAGTGACAACTTTCTATCTCCACCTGGTTATTGCTGAGAATCAGTAAACTCAGTAAATCTAACACAGAACTCCAGATTTTCTTTCCCTTTCTCCCTCCAATCATCCCCTCCTTTGTAAAGGACACCACGGTCCACCCAGCTCAAAGCAGGAGCCCAGATGTCGTCCTCAATCCCTTCCCCCACATCCAATCCATCGACCAGTCCTGCCTGCCCTACCTCCAATCTCCAATCATATCCAGACCCTTCCTCACTTGCAGCTGTCACACTGCCCTCCCTCTCATCTAGACACTGCGGCCGCCTCCTGACTCCTCCCCTGTTCTCACTCCTGTCTCCTTCAAGGCAGCCAGAAAGCTCTTTGGACAACATCAGTTTCTTAAGAGCAGCGGTGAATGATCCCTAGTTATGCTTCTCCACCCTACGTGGGTACAAACCCCTCTCCCTCAGCTTACCACTGAACTAGTTTGCCACATCTGCCTGAAATGCATGCACAGTGATGTGTGGTGGCCCCTCCTTGGCACAAAGGTCTCAGCTTCAAGGTGGCCTACTCAGAGATGCCTCTTCTGACCACCCAAGTCACCCTCCCAGACATCTCCTTGAAAGTGAAAGTGTGAGTCACTCAGTCCCGTCCAACTCTTTTGTGACCCCATGGACTGTAGCCTGCCAGGCTCCTCTGTCCATGGGATTCTCCAGGCAAGAACCAGAGTGGGTTGCCATTCCCTTTTCCAGGGGATCTTCCTGAACCAAGGATCGAACCCAGGTCTCCTGCATTGCAGGCAGATTCTTTACCATCTGAGCCATCAGGAAAACCATATTTTATATTAAACATAATGCTTATCCATTCAATATTTCCTTTCATTTATTTGTGCACTGTGTGACTCCTCCTCCAATCAGCAGAACATAAGTTCTATGAGGGCAGAGAACTCGTCTCTCTCACCAGTAATGCAACCCCAAGGCTCAGAAACAGACCTGGCCCCTAACAGACCAGTAATCAACATTCAGTGAGTAAATGGAAGGGTGAATGGTAAAATCCTTCCCACCTCTGGGGAGTTGTTGTTCCCCAAGTCCCTGTAATTATGGTGGACCTGTTAATCACAGCAACCTTCAACCCTGGCCATGACAATGGATTCAAGGGTCTGGGCACGTGAACCAAGAAGAGCAAGTGAGATTCCCCCAGAGACCTGTGTACGTGAATGCTGCCACAGGAAAACTTTCCTCTGGGCTGCGATAATGTACATCTGCAAGCATCTAAGGCCGTGTCCTTTCCCCCAATCTGTAGACAGAAAACAACAACATCATGGGGAAAATCTCACACAGTGATTACTATGAGCCAGGCACTGCCGTGAAGGTTAGTGCACCCTTGCTAATGTAAACTTCACAACAACTCATGAGTGGATCTCCATTAGTATCACCGTATTTCTCTAGATGATGAAACTGAGGACCAGAGAGATTACAGGTCACAGAGGAGTCATCCCCCAGAGCTGTACTCTCAACTGTTCTACTCTACTGTCTCCAACAGCAGAAAGGAATGAAGCCAGTCTAGCAGGAAAGTAGTCAGAAAATGGAAGAGAGGGTGCTGATGGCTGACAGTCTCACATCCAGGTGTGCCTGTGGCCTGTTTCACCTCTGGATCCTCTAGTTGTGAGAGTGAGTCTACTAGTGACAACTTCTTCCGGGTGTCACTTGCAATAAGAAAGATCCAGGCAAAAACAGAGGACATCACAAAATGGGTTGGCACTTTAGAAAAGCCCCACAGAACTGGCCACACATTTGTGTTTGCAACTGTTTGTTGCCAACAAAAATTAAACTTCTTGTTTTCAGATAAGAAAATCACCTAGATTTTCAATCAATCAAATAACATCTGAAAAGCTATTATTCTCTGCCCCATCCTAAGTCCCATAAGGCATGCAGAGACATTTAAGACATATTATCAAAAATGGGATTCCTGAGTGGTGCTAGTGGTAAAGAAACCACCTGCCAATGCAGAAGACATAAGAGACACAGGTTCAATCCCTGGGTCAGGAAAATCCCCGGAGCAGGGCATGGAAATCCACTCTAGTATTTTTGCCTGGAGAATGCCATGGGCAGAGGAGCCTGGTGGGCTACAGTCCATGGGGTTGCAAAGAGTCAGACACAACTGAAGCAACTTAGCATGCATGCATCAAATGTACTTCCAAGACACCATGCAGCTTGCATTCCTCCTTCACCCAATTCCCTTTTGAACTGACAAAACAAGCATTTTGAGGAGAGTTGACACTAGAGATGGGGGCCACACATTGACCTGAATCCTTGAGGCATCTATGAGGGTTGCTGTGAGGGCAAGACCAGAGTCAGGACTTGGGGATGTTCCTCCCCATCCTCCACCACCCACGATCCAGGTGCAAAATCCTGCAATGGATCAGGCGGACCACCACACTGCCTCTGCCCACTCCCTGCCTCCAGACTCCCAAACATCCCCTGATCAGAGCAAGCACTAGAGATGCAAAGAGGCAACCGAGAAGCTGGGGAGGAGGAGGACTCGTCAGGTCCTGGCCCCTTAGACTGCCCTCACAGCCCTAACATTTAGCAGGAGCTGGACCCAGGACTCACTCACCAGTTGGAGAGGCATCTGCTAAACTGGCTGGCTCTAGACATCCAAGACAGCAAGCTGTCAATCTGCTCCTGAGTGGAAGAGAAATCCCCACAGGGATGGCCACATCCTCGTGTCTTCAGTCCTCTCCTAATTATTGGAATTCTCAGCAGACAAGAAAAAACTTCGGCAAAGCCTGAGACTGAAAAGTGGAACATGATGTCTACTTGAGAATAATTTCCAGACTTATGAAAACATTCAGTAACTCAAAGGGGAAGATCCATTCGGTCAAAGTGATACAGTTCCAAGCCTGCCTACCCTCTCTGTTCATGGTGCAGAGGAAAATGCAAGTGAAAGTCAAAGTCAATCAGCCATGTCCGACCGTTTGCGACTCCATGGATTATACAGTCTATGGAATTCTCCAAACCAGAATACTGGAGTGGGTAGCCATTCCCTTCTCCAGGGGATCATCCCAACCCAGGGATCGAACCCAGGTCTCCCAGCTGAGCCACTAGGGAAATCCAAGAATACTGGAGTGAGTACCCTATCCATTCTCCAGAGGGTCTTCCTGACCCAGGAATTGAACTGGGGTCTCCTGTATTGCAGGTAGATTCTTTGTCAGCTGAGCTATCAGGGAAATGTAAAATGGAGAACAAAAAGGCAGAGTCACTATGGAAACCAAGACATGTTCGTGATGGACTAGAAGTGGAACTGAAACATCTGGGGACAAGCTGGCTGGGCTTCAGGCTTATGGAAGCAGAGATGTCACCACAGGGGTTATAGGCAGTGTCCCTTCTTCAAGGGTGGCTCAGACAGTGAAGAATCTGCCTACAATGCAGGAGACCTGTGTTCAACCCCTGGGTTGGGAAGATCCCCTGGAGGAGGGCATGGCAGCCCACTTCGGTATTCTTGCCTGGAGAATCCCCATGGACAAAGGAACCTGGTGGGCTACAGTCCATGGGATCACAAACAGTCAGACATGACTGACAGACTTTCACTTTTTCTGCTCCAAGGCAGGACTGAGGCAAGATTCCATACTCTCCTCTCACCAAATAAAACCTATTTCTCCCCCAGCTACCTTGGACTACCATTCCATGGGACTGAGACACAGGAATGCTACAGAGGAAAGGTAGCACCTCACCACTAGGAAGAGAACCAAATGCACACTAACCTGATGACTGGGTCTGAAACATCCCCCCGCTCCGCCCCTCCCACATCCCCTCCCACCCCAAGCAGAAACCCTCAGCTCTCATTAGATCTGATTCTGGACTGAGGACCACTTAGGGAAAAGCCCTAGGTGAACTCAGAATGACAGAGAGAGAGAGAGAAAATAGTAAACAAAAAACCATACGCAATATGAGACTGCAAATCCAAATTTCAAAACACAGGAAGAAAAACTTAATGCTCCAAAGATAGCCAATAAAATCAGAGCAGGAATTCACACCAAATGAAGTTAATTCCATGGACTAGTCTTTTAGAAGACATCAAAATAACTGTGTGTAGAATATTCAAAGAGATAAGTAAACAAATAACTTCCCTTTTTAATGCAAGAAATTTTGAAACAAGAGCAGCAGTAAAGCTAGAATAAGGGCAGAGAGCTAGAGCAGTGTTGTTAATGATGAAAATATTTGCCGGAAGTCAAAGAAACAAGGCATATGAAAAAGTTTTAACACGTTCCAAACACAAAGACTTAAGAATGCATGTACATTCAGTAGCTCAGAATGGCTCTGAGTTGAATGCATGGAGAGGGACTAGAGATAAAACTGAATGGTTTGATGTGGCCCTTCACTGAAGACCCCAAACTTGCTTGGTAGCTTCTGGCTTTGCCCCATCCCTTACCCCTACCCTCGTGCAGGTTGTTTTGATCTTTCTGGAGCTCCCCTGGATGTCCCATTTTCTAGAACATTTAGTAACATTTATACCTGAAACTGACAAGACGGTCAAGCTGAGACCTCTGCAGCCACGGTTCTTGGGGTGGACTGGCACCACCATCTTTGGCCCGGTCAGCTGCTCATGTCAGTAGATGGTCCCTCCCTTTGCACCAGGAATTCTCCCAGCATCTGATCAAGGGGGCTCCTGCCTGGCAGCTGTTCCCATACTCCAAGGAAACTACTTTCTGGAGAGCATGTTTTTGTCTTTTTGCTTGTGTCCAATGTTAGGACTGCTGGTTCAAGTGAATAGGAATTTTTCTCTCTTATGCTGTAATTTTAATATTTATACCAACAGACAAGAAGGAAAATTAATTATACATATGTCTATGAATATATAAACATGTGTAAAGAGGTAGAGCTATACAACATGGATATGAACATTGCTCTTCTTGAGATACATTTAATATTTGCCAAGTTCTTAACCTCAATGCTAAAAAGATTCCTAATACCTTATTTACCAAGATAAAAAAAATAAATAGGAACTGGGACAAAAGTTTTATAAGATTATAAAAATTTAGAGATGTTTAAATATAATTTGTTAGGTAGTGACAATTTTGGAATGCTGAACAAATGGTGCTGATGAGGTACCTAAATAACCGCTTAAAATCAAGCACGTCTGGGTTTTTTCTGTCATCTTAAGACCTAAAGTTTCATTTCCCTGCTGAAGGGTTCCTCACCACTCAGCCTGCTGTGATTACAGAAAGTCTGAAGCCAGTAGCTCAGCGAGAGCTATTCACCCAGCTCTTCTCCTAGTGCCTTACAGAAATTTGTACATCTCCTCCTTCTAAACTTGCTAAAACCTTGAGGATAGTGCATTGTTTTTTTTAAAAGAACAGAAACACCTTTCATCTTTGCTCTTACATTTTAATCTCTGATTACAAAAATAATAATCCTCCAAGAAAATAATTACAAATCGGTAATTATTATCAGTAATTATTTTATTTCTCAGCAATAACTCCAAACATTTTGGTGAATATCCTTTCCAGTCTTTTTGCTGTCCACACATGCTTTCCTTTCCCCAAACTGATCATACTAGACATAACACTGCATAGCTTCCTTTTTACTTAAAGGTATATCAGAGTATTTTTGTCAACAAATAGAGTTCTACCTCCTTCTAGATACTATTATCAACCTCATCTCACTAATCAGAAACTGAGGATCATGAAGGTAAATCTCTCTGCCCAAGGTCACATGGTTATAACTGACCAGCAGAACTGAAATTGGAACCCAGATCTCCCAAGCTCAAGTCCAATACTCGTTCTAATTCTGCAAAGTCACTAGGCTAATTCTCAGTCAGAAAGCTAAGAATGCCATGCACAGAGGATTAGCAGCTCGGAGTCTGCAGGATTTACATGACTCTGTCAGAACACAAAAGTTTGAAGGGCCAGCATAATCGTTGGCTTCGTGCTGGGACAACAGCTAAGCTTTTCAACAGTTCAAGCTGCCAAAAGACACAGGGAATCAGGATCTGGGGGCAAAATGTGGAGCAAAGACCCCTCTGCTGTCCTGGGAGAAGAGGAAAGCTCGTGGCCTGTGGAGCAAAGAGCATGTGTATCCTGTATAGCCTTTCAGAGGGAGCCAGAGCCAGCATCTTGGGTTTTCCTTTAGCCCAGCACTGGAAACTGCAAAGATAAAATCTTCTTGGAGGTTGATTCTGAGGTAGAGAAGCTATGAGGGTCTAGAGGAAGCAGGATTAGGCTTAGCAGGCCAAGTGGCTTCTATACCTGACATCAGGAGTATCAAGAAAGACCCCTGGATCCCAGACTCTTATCATCAACCTTGAAGAACCCCTCTTTTAATCTCTCTTCTTGATAGTCAACCATAATAATAATCAATAATAAGTATTATTATTGATGGGCTTCCCAGGTGGCACTAGTGGTAAAGAATCCACCTGCCAAAGCAGGAGACACAATAGTCATGGGTTCGATCCCTGGGTCAGAAAGATCCTCTGGAGGAGGGCATGGCAATCCACCCCAGTGTTCTTGCCTAGAGGATCCCATGGAGAGAGGAGCCTGGCAAACTACAGTCCATAAGGTCAAAAAGCATCAGACACAAAGCAACTATGCGCACACACGTGCACATTATTATTGATAGCATGTTAAGTTCTTAGTGCACGCACTAAGAACTTGCCAGAGAATTATTTTTATTACTATTTTACAAAGGAAGAAAGCAAAGCTCAGAGACGTATGCAATGTCACACACTTGGTGTCTACAATCAGAGTCTGCCACTCCCAATCTTGGAGCAGCCACTACTGGAGAGCAGTGTGGAGGTTCCTTAAGAAACTAAAACAAGAAATATCACATGGCCCAGCCATCCCACTCCTGGGCATATACCCGAGAAAACTGTAATTCCAAATGATACATGCACCCCACAGTTTGTTGCAGCACTATTCACAAAAGACAAGACATGAAACCTCATGTCCAGAGGAATAGAGAAACATGTGGCACGTACATACAATGGAATTTTAGTCAGCCATAAAAAGAATGAAACTGCCACTTTTAAAGACATGGATGGACCTAGAGACTCTCAGAAAGAGTGTGAAAAATCAGAAAGAGAAAACCAAGTATTATATAATAATGCATATATGGGAAATCTAAAAAAAATGGCACAGATGAATCTATTTGCAAAGCAGAAATAGAGATACAGATGTAGAGAACAAACATATGAACACCAGTGGGGGATGGAGGGGTGAGAAAAACTGGGAGAATGGGATTGACATATATACACTCCTATACATAAAATAGATGACTAATGAGAGCTGATTGTACAGTACAGAGAACTGCATGCGATGCTCTGTGGTGACCGAAATGGGAAGGAAATCCAAAAAAAGAGGGGATGTGTGTATATATATGGCCGACTGATTTTGCTGTACAGCAAAAAAAAAAAAAAAAAACACTGTAAAGCAACTATCCTCCAATTAAAAAAAAAAAAAAACTGCATCTAAGTTTGCTTTCTTATCACTATTCAAGGGAAGGACCACCCACCAGCACCACCCTAGCTTTGAAATTTTCCATTTCCCCCTGATGTGCATGGTGAACATGTTCAAAAACATTGCCTCCTGTCTCCGTAGTGACTTAATCAGCTGGGATCCATCAGAAGATAGATGTTGTGATTACTTCATAGATTGGCTTTTGTACTAGGAAATTGATGGGCTGTTGAAGACTCAAATTCAGGGACCTCTGGCATGCTTTCTTAGGATTTTCTATTCATGGACCTTTAAACATTTTTAAAAGATTTTTACGCATGGTATCGTTCAAGATATTTCTTAAAATTAAAATTCCAGAGCTAGAAGTACCCTTAAAAATCCTCTAGACCAATCCTTTTAATTTAGGAAATGAGGAGCAGAGCCCCAGCCCTCTCACTGGGAGTGTCAGGGGCTGTGTGGCTAACGTATGACACCCCCACAAGGATGAGACTGAGAGAAACAATCTAAATGTTACCCAGTTTAGCAAACTTTTATCATCCATCACTGAAGAAATGGATATTGTATCTGGCAAAATCCCCCATGATTTTCTGTTTTCACAAAACAGTACCGAAACACTAATTAATCCCATGTTTGCTCTTTTCTAGAAGGAGGAATAAAAGTTTTCTGAGAATTTTAAGGGGAGGGCAAGCGTGAGTATTTAGCTACTAGAAGGGACTCAGAAGTAGGCGGGGTGCACGGCAATTTAAACCACCAAATCTTTAGAGATACAGAGGATGTTCTTCCTACTCCTGCAGAGAATCAGAACTGCTTTAACTTCCAGAGATTAGTGAATTTAAGAGACTGTGGGAAGGTCATCTCTGAAACAGATATTGGTGTCTTCACAACGGTCACCATCAGTGCTGGCAGCCCTGAGCCAGCTTCCGGTGGTTCTGAATGCAATAAACAAATGGTAGAAGAAAAGAACTTGCAGTGGTCAGTGGAGACTGTCGCTGAGAATAACTAACATGATTTGAGGGGACTCAACTTTGATTTACTGGGCTTCCCTGGTGGTTCAGACGTTAAAGAAACCACCTGCAATGCGGGAGACCCAGGTTTGATCCCTGGGTCAGAAAAATTCCCTCAAGAAGGGAATGGAAACCCACTCCACTATTTTTGCTTGGAGAATCCCACAGACAGAGGAACCTGGCAGGCTACAGTCCGTGGGGTCACAAACGGTCGGACATGATTGACTGACTAACACTACTACACTAATCTCTGATCAACAAACTCTGGGAAGGGGGCTGAGGATCAGAACTATTCTGATTTGGGCCAGTGGGGACTCTACTTTAACCCATCTCTTACTGAAGATGACATGTCACTTACCCAGCTGGACTATGGTTTCTCCAGAGCACAGCGGAAGGGTGGGACTTTATATAGGAACAGCAACACATCAATTTTTTTTCTGTATGAGACCAACTCATCAGCTTAAAGTGGGTGTCTTCTCAAGAATTTTAGAGGTAAGGGAAGATATGAAATGTGAGACCTGTGGTCATTAATTGAAACAGAATTCAACCAGCACAGTTCTAATGTACTCTTTTTACCTCCAGCAGTGTTCAGATGTTCGGGTATGACTCAGTGGAAGTAGACATCTAGGTTTAACAAGGTTGATGGTTTCTGGGCAAGTATGATATGGAGGAAAAATGGTTAAGGGAAGGTAAGAATTTGGGAATGAGTAGACAGAGTGCTCATAAGGAACCAGAGCTTGGTCAGCCTGAACCCATGAGAAAGCTGAGGGTAGTGAGGAAGTATGAGAGACAACGGATTGAGCATCTCAGTGAGGTCAGAGTTAGTCAAGTCAGTACAGAGACCGAGTGGCTGAGCATGCATGCACAAACACTGCTGCTGCTGCTGCTGCTAAGTTGCTTCAGTCGTGTCCGACTCTGTGCGACCCCATAGATGGCAGCCAACCAGGCCCCCCCATCCCTGGGATTCTCTAGGCAAGAATACTGGAGTGGGTTGCCATTTCCTTCTCCAATCCCATGGACAGAGGAGCCTGGTGGGCTACAACCCATGGAGGCAAAAAGAGTCAGACACGACTTCGTGACTAAACAACAACAAATGGTCACTAAGGCCCTTATCTGGAGCCAGATCCAAGAGCAAGTAGTGTGAAGCGTCAAGTCTCAAAATGATGGTCTATAGAATTCAGAGACCCCACAAGGTGAAGCACTGAAAGAAAAATCTATGAGGATGAAATCTTTACCGTGGACTGAAAGTACAGTTCTTCCTGCAATCTGTTCTGCAGTCTTCCAGACCAGGCTGTAACTCAAGTCATCCCTCCCTCCCTATTCTGATCTGCAGGACCAAAGGGGACACATCCTCTGGTGCTGTAACATTTCCCAGTGCCCTTCAGTCATTATCAGTGGGAGTAAGCCAGCAGAGTGGACAAGGGTCCATTTTCTGGCCTAAATTTCAGAAGATCCTTCTTTCTCTATAACCCAACTACATAAATACGAAAAATGCAAAATTCTATAATAGTGCAGAAATCAAAGGACGCCTATTAAATACCTTCCATATTCCAGCAGTTATACCAGAGGTTTTCCCACCGGGAACTATTGTAATATTCATGACGACTGTGAAAGGTGGGAATAATTTGCCCTATTTTACAAATGATCAAACTGAGACTTGGAAACCAAGTAACTTAGCCAGTATCTCACAGTTAGCATACAAAGGAGCCCAGACTGGAACCTCAGACATTTATTTCCCCAAGCCCATATTCCTTCCATCATCATACATGTTGCCTTTGGTGAAATGGGGGTGGGGGAAAGCAGAAGAGAAATTGTGGTTTCTTTGAACACAGAACACAAAATTCAGGGATGTTCTCCAGTCTGTTCTGCCTGAATCCACATCAAGCAGCTTTGAATGCTTGCAGTTTATGGATTATTCTTGGGCCCTTTCTGATTTGTCCTGCCACAGCGGAGGCAGAGCAGGAGCAATATTTGGTTTAAATGAATGCCAGACCAGGCCGTAACTCAAAGAAATGCATGAAGAATATCAGTTTCACTGTTTCACTTTCTGCCTTATGTTTAAAACAAGGCTTTTCCCCCAACAAATATTTGCTGCTGAAGATGTCCTTACAAAGCCCTCAGTCATGATTCTGCAACTCAAGAAAACCTGTGCTATGAAGCATTTTAACCTTCATAAACCTACAAATTGCAGAGTGTTTCGGCTGAAATAGTGTGAAGATTAAATATTCAGTTTGAAACTGGTCAACTCTCTTTGTGGATTTTTTCCCCTTCTTTTAAGTATCTTCAAAATTAAGAAATGTGATTTCAGAAGATTAATAACCACTAGCTGAGGTATTTTTTACTGAGTTTTAAGCCTAGCCTGAAATTACTTCCATAATACTGTCTTCCCCCAAAAAAACCTTTTGTATTAAGGTTAAATTACTTATCAATTCTCATGTAACATTAACTCAGGATCATCTATTATTTCAAAGGTTTCTCCTTACCAGCATTGCCTGGGGTGGGGAAGCGAGGTCAAAGCCTGGATGTCAGGCAGTCAACCCTGAGCACTGAGGCCTGCCCTGAAGGACTTCTGCTGTGGAGTGATGGTAGTTACTGGGGACTATGTGACTTTTCCATTGGGTTTTTTGTTTTTTCCTTCCTTTTTCCCCCCAAGCAGTTTGCAGAGGCGGTCTGCTCTCAGGAGGGGTGAGGGTGTCTTAGAATAGTGGACGGTCGCTGTCTGTCTCAGATGCTGACACTCTAGCCTGCATCACAGATTCAGGTAAGTGCCTTAGAGAAGGTCCACAGGCAGAAGCTACAGGTGCCATTGGCACAAACTTGGATTCTGGGAAACGCGCGCTCCAGCAGGGACCCATCAGTGCTGCGCAGTGGGAGGCGCACAGTGCCTGGGGTTACTGCGAGCACTTGCAGGCGTGGCAGAGCCAGAGGCAGGCACGTTGGCAGTGGCCTCCACAGCTTCTCTGGTGGCTCAGTTGGTAAAGAATCTGCCTGCCATGCAGGAGACCCAGATTCGATTCCCGGGTGAGGAAGATCCTCTGGAGAAGGGATAGGCTACCCACCCCAGTATTCTTAGGCTACCCTGGTGGCTCAGCTGGTAAAAAATCCCCCAGCAGTGTGGGAGACCTGGGTTCGATCCCTGGATTGGGAGGATGCCCTGGTGAAGGGAAAGGCTACCCACTCCAGTATTCTGGCCTGGAGAATTCCATGGACTTACAGTCCATGGGGTCGCAAGGAGTTGGACACGACTGAGCGACTTTTACTTTCACTTTCCACAGCCTCTGAAGGACTGCGGATATAGTCCCCACACCCTTGTCCTTCCATGAGCGTGCCATTCGTGAGCTCGTCTGGGACATACCTGAGATCTCCCAGAAATACCTGGGGAAGTGAAAGGGGGCCCAGGTTATAAAAGACAGCAAAAAAGCCAGGGAAATTCGGCAGAAAGGTTGTATCTTGTTCGAATGTTAAGGTCAAAAGTGTTAAGTGGACCTTCGGGAGGCCGAAACACCTGAGTTCACAGAGGCGGACACATGCATATAATAAAGCGCAGAGCAGAAGACCCACAGGGAGTGTCATGAAATGTTAGCACACCCGCACCCTGAGATGAAGCTAAAACCTCAGGAACCTTCCGTTTATGCCATGTGTCAGTACAAAGGCTCTCCCAAATTCCTGCAAATTGGGGGGTGGGTAGAGTAAGGAAGGGCCATATCCTCAGGGTGGGTTCTGGCATATTGAGTCTGAAGGAGACTCAGGCAAGCAAAATGCTTTATTCACTTCTGAATTCTAATTTCCCTCTGGACCCCACTTCATTTCTCATCCTTTGGTTTCCTAGACTGTAAGTCCATTTGTGGTTGGGGGTGGGGAGGATAATTAGAAAAGAGAGGAAGAGAAATTGAAGACAAGTGAAAGGCAGAAAAGATAAGGATTTCTCATTCAGTGTGGGCTCAGCACTTTACCTCTGTGGTGTTTCCCAGAAACCCTAGTCTAATCATAAGAAAAACATCAGACAAATCTAAGGAGAGGAACAGTCTACAAAGTGCTTAGCCAGGACTCCTCAAAATGGTCAAGGTCATGGAAAACCAAGGAACACTGAGAAACTGTCACAGAGGGGATGAGACAGAAGAGACGGTCCTGTGGGTTCCATTGGGGATCTTGGAGGGAAAAAAAGGATGTAAGAAGGAAAACTGTTGAAATCTAAAGTAAAATCTTTTACTCAGCAGCAATGTATAATGTTTATTTCATAGTTTTGACAAATGTACCATAGTTACATAAGATGTTATCTTTAGGGGAGGCTGGGGAAGAGTAAACAAGAAAGCTCTATACCATATTGGCAACTTTTCTGTAAACCTAAAATTAGTCCAAAATAAAAAGTTTATTTTTAAAAAGGAAGTATCCTTAGGAGAATCAAAGCAAAAGCAAACATGAGCCTTAAAATATGCCCCTTGATTTCTTAGGTGAGAGAGATCTCTGTAAGACTTGTGTAAGATGGGCCAACAGTTTATGTTTTGGAGTCCATTGACAAAGTTCCTATAAGCTCAGTTCAGTTCAGTTCAGTCGCTCAGTCGTATCCGACTCTTTGTGACCCCATGCATTGCAGCACGCCAGGCCTCCCTATCCGTCACCAACTCCCAGAGTTCACTCAAACTCACGTCCATTGAGTCAGTGATGCCATCCAGCCATCTCATCCTCTGTTGTCCCCTTCTCCTCCTGCCCCCAATCCCTCCCAGCATCAAAGTCTTTTCCAATGAATCAACTCTTCACATGAGGTGGCCAAAGTACTGGAGTTTAAGCTTTAGCATCATTCCTTCCAAAGAACACCCAGGACTGATCTCATTTAGAATGGACTGGTTGGATCTCCTATATACTGGCAAAGAGATCTAAATAGTGTAAATAAAAGTTACCCCAAGTATCTCAAATGTGAATATTATTCCATACCTATATGTCTTTGGTGTCCCCAAATGGCAACCCACTCCAGGACTATTGCCTGGAAAAACCCATGGACAGAGGAGCCTGGTAGGCTACAGTCCATGGGTTCGCAAAGAGTCAGACATGACTGAGTGACTTCACTCAAAAGGGGATAACAGTAGCTTATGTTTATCATAAGGTTATATGTTTTGGGAACTTCGCTGAGAACTGTAAGTGCAACATCTGTTTTAAACCTGGACCCTTTTTGGACTTAGCTGAATTCTACTCTGGAAAAGTGTTAGGGATTCCTCCCAATAGTTTAGGTCTTCCCTGCCTGTAGTACTCTAGGGAGTATGTTGGAGGCAGAGGGTAAGGAAGGGGTGATATTTAACAAATCAGTTCTATGTGGTATATCCTTTCACTAATCAATTCTGTGCGGTGCATCCCTAAAATCTCATGTGATTGTTGAGAGCCTGCAAGGGCCAGGGAGCCATGGCAAAATGGATCCAGTTAGAGCCCCCATTAATCTTAATCATTCCACTCTTTGTCCACCTTGTTCTATTTGCTTTCTTGTTCTTACACAGCTGCCCCCCTCCCAACCCCAGTCCGTAAAGAATCTGCCTGCAGTGCTGGAGACCTGGGTTTGATTCCTGGGTCAGGAAGATCCCCTGGAGAAGGAAATGGCAACCCACTCCAGTATTNTCTTACACAGCTGCCCCCCTCCCAACCCCAGTCCGTAAAGAATCTGCCTGCAGTGCTGGAGACCTGGGTTTGATTCCTGGGTCAGGAAGATCCCCTGGAGAAGGAAATGGCAACCCACTCCAGTATTCTTTCCTGGAGAATCCCATAGACAGAGGAGCCTGGTGGGCTACAGTTCATAGGATCTCAAAAGTTGGACCCGACTTAGCAACTAAATCAACAATTCAAAGATACAAGAGAAGTGCTATTTGTACTCCCATGTTGCAAACAGAAAAGTGAGATTCAGAAGTTAAGCAGCATGCCACAGACCAGTAATAGGGAGATGGGTGGAGCCAGAACAACCACGGAATGCCCTGAGCTCCCAGCTTTCTGCCTTTTCCACTCCTTTACTCTGGTTGATTTATTTGGCGGGGCGGCAAGGGGGAGGGGAGTGACTCCAAAATCACTGCAGATGGTGAGTATAGTTATCAGATTAAAAGACACTTGTTTCTTGTAAGAAAAGCTATGACCAACCTAGACAACATATTAAAAAGCAGAGACATACGGAGAAGGCAATGACAACCCACTCCAGTACTCTCCACTCCAGTACTCCAGTACTCCACTCCAGTACCCCAGTACTCCACTCCACTCCACTCCAGTACTCTCGCCTGGAAAATTCCATGGATGGAGAAGCCTGGTAGGCTGTAGTCCATGGGGCTGCTAGGAGTCGGACACAACTGAGCGACTTCACTTTCACTTTACTTTGCCAACAAAAGGTCCTTCTAGTCAAAGCTATGGTTGTTCCAGTAGTCATGTATGGATGTGAGAGTTGGACTATAAAAAAGCTGAGCACCGAAGAATTGATGTTTTTGAACTGTGGTGTTGGAGAAATTTGTTGAGAGTTCCTTGGACTACAAGAAGACCCAACCAGTCAATCCTAAAGGAAATCAGTCCTGAATATTCACTGGAAGGACTGATGCTGAAGCTGAAACNGAAACTATAAGTAAGGTGAAAAGACAGCCTTCTGAATGGGAGAAAACAATAGCAAATGAAGCAACTGACAAACAACTAATCTCAAAAATATACAAGCAACTTATACAGCTCAACTCCAGAAAAATAAACGACCCGATCAAAAAATGGGCCAAAGAACTCAATAGACATTTCTCCAAAGAAGACATATGGATGGCTAACAAACACATGAAAAGATGCTCAACATCACTCATCATCAGAGAAATGCAAATCAAAACCACAATGAGGTACCATTTCACACCAGTCAGAATGGCCGCGATCCAAAAGTCTGCAAGCAATAAATGCTGGAGGGGGTATGGAGAAAGGGGAACCCTCTTACACTGTTGGTGGGAATGTAAACTAGTACAGCCACTGTGGAAAACAGTGTGGAGATTCCTTAAAAAATTGCAAATAGAACTGCCTTATGACCCAGCAATCCCACTGCTGTTTATTCTTTTTTGAAATCTTTTTCCAGAGATCTGATTTCCTGATTATTCAAACTTTTATTTTATTTTTAATATACACTGATATACTGCTTGCTCCTTGTCAGGTGATGCATTAATCAGGTTGCAAATACTAACTCATTTAATACTCACAGAAGATCTAAGAGTGGATCCCAATGTAGCCTGTTTAAAAAATTTAAAAAAAAATCAAGTTGCCTCTATTTATAGATGAACTCATCATGTCCAGTTCCATATCCATGAGCTTATCAGCTTCTCTAGGCTTTACCTAACATGCTTTGTTGTGGTATAAAACCTTGTCACTGAAAAGCTTTAAAATTTTTATGTACACTTCAGCAAGTGAAGTGGAGTGAAGAAAATAGAATTTCCCTGGGGTGACTTGAGAATCCCACAGGGTCTTGAGGTCATTCTGATGGTTTCTTGGTCCCAGTGGACAGGCCTGTAGCTTGGCCAACAACAGGTTCAGGAACCCGGGGCAGGTGTGTCTTGATCTAAGAACTACACCCCTGATCACCACTTATTGCCAGAAATTGTTTTTTGTTCTTTTTCATTTTCTGCTAAATTGCTGCTACAATTTGCTTCTGGAAAGAACAACAGGTTTTGAAATAAGACACGTATCACTGTTTCATTGCCATTAGCTGGGTGACTTTTAGCAAGTCAGTTATTTTTTTCAGAGGTCTTCACTTTTCTCATCTGTAAAACTATCATGTTGGTCAAAAAGTCCATTTGGGTATTGATATAAGATAGTATAGGCAAATCCAATAGAAATTTTTGGCCAACCCAATAGGTCGCCACATTTGTAATGGTTAAAGATAACTTATCACTACTTAAATCAGAGGTTGGCAAATGTTTTCTGTAAATGGCCAGATAGTAAATATTTGAGGTTCGGCAGACAAAGAGATAAGATTGAGGACGTTGTGGCTTCTCTGTCCATGGACTTCTCCAGGTGATCATATTGGTGTGGGTTTCTACTCCCTTCTATGGGAGATCTTCCTAACCCAGGGATTGAACCTTGGTCTCCTGCACTGCAGGCAGATTCTTTACCATCTGAGCCACCAGGGAAATGCCAAATATTTGAAGCTTTGCAGGCAAAGAGATAAAATTGAGGATATTATATAGGTTCTTATACAAGAAGAGAGAAAGTAAATTTCTTCAAATTTGTTATTGACAAAATTTAAAATATGATAATAATTAATACCATGTAATTAAAATAATAAAAATTGAGGTCAGTATTTCCAACTTTAGTAAGGCATAATTGACAGATAAAAATTGTATATATGTAAAGCAAACAAAGTAATGTTTTAGTATATGTACACACTAAAGAATCATTACCACAATCAACCTAATTAACATGTCCATAACCTTGTATAATTTGTGTATGTGTATGTGGTGAGAACACTGGTTATCCCTCTCATAGCAGATTTTGAATATAGCTTTTTACAGTGTGCATGTGTGCCTGCTAAGTCGCTTCAGTCGTGTCTGACTCTTTGTGACTCTATAGACTATAGCCCGCCAGGCTCCTCTGTCCATGGTGATTCTCCAGGCAAGAATATTGGAGTGGGTTGCCATGCCCTCCTTCAGAGGATCTTCCTGACCCAGGGATCAAACCCTCGTCTCTTACGTATTCTGCATTGGCAGCTTTTTTACCACTAGTGCCACTTGGGAAGCCCCAGTTTTTGTTTTTTTAAATACATGTCAACTAATAAAATGGAATTGGGGTGGGGAGGGATTGCATTTCCCTCATTTGAGGGTTCAAAGTTAGCTTTTTCTGTCATCAAACTAGTTGCAAATATTCATTTGTGGGAGGAAAAACAAAAACCTTTAGTTTACGGGCTGGAAAAAAGAAAAAAAAAAAAGGACCAGATTTGGGTCATTGGCCGTGGTTTACTGGCACCTGACCTAAATCATTCACGGGTGCATCATAGACTTTTAACAAATACCTGTTTCCTTCTCCCTGAAGTAAGCTGACTGGATCCTACTTAAAAGAAGGGCAGCCTTTTAAAGGGAAGGATGGTTTCAAAAACCTTCTAAGACTTTCTTCTTAGTCATCAAATCTCACAGTTGGCTCCAACTGTCCATTACAGTGGAAGCAGCAGGTCTGTTAAAAAAATCTGTGCCTCGGTTTTTCTCTTCCATAAAATGATGATAAATGTTTTCTTTATGTTTTATAATCCAGTCAGGCTAATGGNTCCTCCTCCACACTTTCTTCCTCCCTCTTGTGCTCTCTGAAACCCCAGCCCAGGTTTCACATATGGGTCTAGTTGGTCGATCCTGTTGTCCTCCAGGGCCGTAAATTCAAACAGCCACAAATCAGCTTCAGAGAAACTTCAGCCCCAGACACGCACGCGCTCCCATTCAAGTCCTGGTGTCCGAGCTGAAATATGGCTGCATGTGTTCCCTCCAGCACCACCAGCCTGCCAGAGATGCCCCTCTGTCACAGATGGTTTATGGAGCAGCTGGGAGGCCAGGACACAGTGGCTAGCCACCACTCCAGCCGCGGCGCCCCGACGCTTTGATCTCCTACTGGTAGTCCCGTTTCTGCAAGATTGCAGCCCATTCCCACACAGGCTTGAAAAACAATTCTCCAAAGCACCCTCGGGAAAGGGGCTCTGGGTTCCTCCAGGACCTGACACAGCTTTGCCAGTGCTGACTGCTTTTCTTCCCCAAATAGCCCTTCGTGACATTTCTTTGTCACCAGCTAAATACAGAGCCCTCCTGGCCCTCTTCCTTTCCTTTTGCTGACAGCTGACACAGAGCCTGCTCACCCTTTGCATGAAATGCTCCTTCTCAGAGTCCCTTCTTCAAGAATCTGAGCTTGGGTCTGGGTAGGACATTAACTCAAAGCAAATGTCAAACGCTGGGTTTCCAGAGTCCTAGGAGGCACGCTGGCCTCATGGATCAGAAAATAACCTACACCTGTCTCCAAAGAGGTTTGCGGCATCATTGTGCCTCCTTAGCCCCAAGATAAATCCAGAGGCTGAGCCAGTGTGGGTGAGGCTCACTTGGATAAAGCTCAGGGCATGAGCCTTCATTCTCCCACTGCCTGAGCCAAGCTTCTCAAGCTCCAGGGAGTGGTGAACTCACTGCATGTGTATGTGTTCAGCCGTGTCTGACTCTGTGACCCCATAGACTGTAGCCCGCCAGGCTCCTCTGTCCATAGACTTCTTCAGGCAAGAATGCTGGAGTGGGTTGCCATTTCCTTCTGCAGGGAATCTTCCTGACCCAGGGATCAAAGATGTCTCTTACATCTCCTGTATCGGCAAGCAGACTCTTTACCACTGTGCCACCTGGGGGAAGGGGTCAAATGAACTCACTACACAGCTTTAAAAGAGGCCCATTGGGAATTCCCTGGTGATTCAGTAAGATTAGGACTCAGCGCTTTCACTGTAGAGGGCTCAGGTTCAGTCCCTGTTCAGGAAACTAAGATCCTGCAAGCAATGCTGGGCAGCCGCAAAAGTAAAAAATAAAAGAGGCCAATTGGTGCCTGGTGCCTTCCCCAGGAGTTCACAGTTAGTTGGTCTCAGGTATGGGAATTTACAAAGCTCTTAAAGTGCTTCTCCATATGGGGCTGAGGTTGAGAACTTGAGGACGACTGAGTGAAGATCAGTATCACTTTGCCCAGAGTTTCTCTTTGAACCAACTCCTGGCAGGACTGTGAGGAGAGTTTTGGAGACATAACAAGCATTCAGTTACCATTCACTCAGTCCTTCATTCATTCCTGGTCTACTAATGAGGCCTCACATTGTGTTAGGCACATTATGTTTATCTGGGTTTTCCAGAAAAATGGAATCAATAGGATTTATGTATATTTAAATATGGGACCTCCCCAGTGGCTCAGCGGTAAAGAACCCACCTGTAATGCAGGAGACGCAGTGTTGATCCCTGGGTTGGGAAGATCCCCTGGAGGAAGACTTGACAACCCACTCCAGTATTCTTGCTTGGAGAATCCCATGGACAGAGGAGCTTGGTGGGCTACAGTCCATGGGGTCAGAAAGAGTTAGACACGACTGAAGCAACTGAGCAGGCACGCAGATATTTAAATACATAGAGATATAAACATCAGATATTTATTATAAGGAATTGATTCATGCCATTATGGAGGCTGAGAGACCCCAGGATCTACAGTCAGCAAGCTAGAGACCCAGGAGAGCTTATAGAGTTAAGTTCCAGCCCAAGTCCAAGTTCAAAGTCAAGTGAAGGTTGATGTCCCAGTGTGAAGACAGAGAGCATGAATTCTCCTTTGCTCAGCTTTTAGTTCTGTCAGGTCATGAAGAGACTGGATGAAGCCCACTCATGTTCGAGCAGGCACTGTACTTCTACTCAGTGTACCAATTCAGATGTTAATCTCATTGAAAAATGCCTACACAGATTCAGAACAATGTTTCACCAAATACAAGAGCACCTTGTGACTCAGTCAAATTGACAAACATCATCAACCATCACATATCGCTCCAGGCACCACACAGAACACTGAAAAGCTCTGGACTCTTGCCTGCAAGTGTCTTCCTGCCTCTTGATGACACAAGGTATGTAAGGAAGGCTGAAACCTTCACTGTGGTAGAGCTTCACACAGTCAAGGCTCAGAGGTGAAAGAATCAGACTGTGAATGGTCACCAAAGTTCTGCTGGAAAAATTGGGCTGAATCAGGGCTGAGAGGCTGTTATGGGTTGAATTATGTCCTCTTCGCCCATCCCCCAAAAGATGTGTTTAAGTCCTAACACTCAGTAATGTGATCAGGATGTGAAAATAAGCTGGTTGCAGATGTCATTAGCTAAGATGACATCATACTAATGTGGCAGCTGCTGCTGCTAAGTCGCTTCTGTCGTGTCTGACTCTCTGTGACCCCATAGACGGCAGCCATTGCCGTCGGCTGCCTCATCCCTGGGATTCTCCAGGCAAGAACACTGGAGTGGGTTGCCATTTCCTTCTCCAATGCATGAAAGTGAAAAGTGAAAGTGAAGTCACTCAGTCGTATCCGACTCTTCGTGACCCCATGGACTGCAGCCTACCAGGCTACTCCACCCATGGGATTTTCCAGACAAGAGTACTGGAGTGGGGTGCCATTGCCTTTTCCACATAAGAATGTAGAGTCAGCCATTAATCCAAAATGGCTAGTGTCCTTATACGAAGAGGAGAGAGACACAGAGAGCTGATGGCCACATAAAGACAGCGACACAGAGAAACGGCATGTGAAGACAGAGGCAGAGGTGGGGGTGATGAGTCTACAAGCCAAGGATTGTCAGCTGCCGTCAGAAGCTAGGCGAGAGGCATGGAACATTTTCTCCCTCAGAGGAATCAACCCTGCTGACAGCCTGAGGTCAGACTTGCCTCCAGAACTGTAAGAGGATAAATTTCTGTTAATTCAAGCCACCCGCTTGTGATGCATGGTTACAGCAGCCCTGAGAAACTAAGGCAAAGCCGAGTCCAGATGGACGAGCAGAGTGGGAAGGGAACCCTAGAGTCCCAGAGGTGGGGATGAGTAAGTAATGCATGGGGAGGACAAGGAACAACCCAATCTCACTAAACAAAGAATCTCAGAAAGAATGATGAGGAACACAAATCAGAGCTGCCACCTCTCAGCTCACTTCCCCAGGGACTCTGTGGTACTGCCTTGTCTTGAGGGAAACTTCCTACCCCTTACAGCCCCTTTCACCCACCTGGTGCCAATCAGAGCTGCCTTCCTTTTCACTGATCCCTCCTCCTGGGGCAGTTTTAAGGTGGGCACATGACTCAACATCCTACCCCACCCTCTTGGCCACAGTAATTGGCCTGAAGATGGGCGCTGAGCCAAGGCATGCCAATTAGGGATTTTCCTTGGGATTTTTCATTTTTATTATCATTAAAACTGGTAGAAAAGAGCCATTTTCTCTCTGGTCACAGGCTTGTGAAACATGAACTTGAAGCTGCCCCCAGCTATGTCCCTATAATGTAAATAAACAAAAAGACAAATTGATCTTTATGTGAGAATGGGGAAACAACAAGGTCCTACCGCACAGCCAGGGAATTATATTCAATATCCTGTAATAAACCATAATGGAATCACTTTGCTGTACAGCAGAAATTAACACAATATTGTAAATCAACTATACTTCCATAAAATAAATTTTTTAAAAAAAGATCCTTATAGCATTCAAGTCCCTGGTTCTAAACGCTAAAGTTTTTGGAACGGCACGTGAATTTTTACTTTTCTCCCTTCTAATTCTCCCACCTATTCTGTGAGTTCTCCCAGGATCCTTCCCCTTATACATAAGAACAAAGACAACTTTGTTTAAACTGAATGCATGTCACCTCCATTGGCTCTGATGCCAGACTTCAGGGTTTGTGTTTAACCCTAGTAGCTAAAGACTGTTAACGGGAGTCTACACTATCTGATGCCAAGGTTCCCCAAGAAACTCCAGAAATAACACACAAAGTATCCCCTTCTGGGAAGAGGTAGCATAGACGCCATCAGATTCTCAGTGGAGTTTTTGACCCCAGATAAGATTAGGAACCACTGATGGGAGCCGTGAGGAACCATTACACACCTAAGAATCACAGAACATATTCTTTTCCACTAACAATTATTAAACGCCCTCAGACACCCAGTCATTTATCCAACAAACACACTCTCAGTCCCAGGGTCAAGAGCTGTTGGGGACGTGATGACACATGTGGGATATTTTGATCCTCAGAAAGTTTTAGTTGGCTTGGGGTGGTAATGGACATATACATAATTTTGATAGAAGGTGAATGAAGGTAAAAGATGCAATGGTAGTTCGGAAGCAGTGCCTAAAACTTTTCCCACAACCTTGAAAGATCAGTAAATAGAGCACTGGATAGATTCCTCCTTCGTGAGTGGACCCTAGAGAAGTCAGTGTCTCAAAATCTAAGGTCATCAATTTCTAAATGGATCTAAGATACTGCCAGACCACCTTATAGGATGCTCTGCAGTGCCAACAAGAGAGAAGATATTCTGTCAATAGCATTGCCCATTTCCTCAGTGCCTGGAAGCCCTTGGACAAGGTATACAACACCTTCTAAGGAGAGGCCTGCCTCTGGACCTAGTTCATGCTAGGAGTGGCCCCTTGGACTATGGTGACCATCAGCCTGGACATCTCTGGGGAGTTTATTAGAAATGGAGATCTCAAGCCTCATTCCCAGACTTTTCTGAATCTGCAAGATCCCCCAGGGGATTTGTATGCAAATTAAAGTTTGAGACATACTCAAGTAGGTAGTTCTTAGCATAGTGTGATTATAATCTGACAAAGAAGAAAATCTACCCTAGGGCACATGCTACCACAAGAGACAGAGGCAGGAACCAGAACTGCCCAGGTGTGCTGTGGGCTTGCAGTCACTCAGAGAAAAGCGGATCTGCAGGGATGTCCCTAGTGGTCCAGTGGCTAAGACTCCATGCTTCCAATGCAGGGGGCTAGGGTTCAATCCCTGATCAGGGAACTAGATCCCACATGGCACAACTAAGACCTGGCACAGCCAAAAATAAATAATTTTTTTAAAAGAACAGGAGATGTGCTTGGGGCTACCTGGAGCCCAGGATGAAGCGAGTTGCAACGTGTGAACCAATCGTGGCACTGGCCTTTGGTTCTGCCCATGCGTGCTCCTGCACCATAGACATATGGTCTCCTTGAATCTCTAGTCCGAGTGACACCAGCGTGCTTTGCAAACATCAGTGCACTTGGTGGAGGGGGAGAGGAGCGGGTTGGCAAACAGCTGGGGACCACAGCCAGCTGCGTTCTGCTGATTTGAGTAGCAGGGGAGGGGGGCACCAGAAGGCTCTTGGAGTTCGGGCACAAGCCTAACCCACCAAGGTGCCAGTGAGATTAGGGGGCTTACCCTCTGGCCCCATCACTAGGCTCCAAATGACAGTAGACACGTAGACAGCAGAACTGAGGGTCTTGGGCAGTAAGAACTCAGGGTCAAGGGAGTGGTAACAGCAATTATGCCAAAAGGATTCCCCAGGCTCAGTTAGTTTTAGAAACAGTGCATTAAACAAAGTTGAGTTTGTTCCTTTCAGCTGCCATGCGCACTGTGAAATTTTAGGAAGAGTACAGGTGCGTGTATGCTAAGTCACTTCAGTATGTCTGACTCTTTGTGACACTATGGACTGTAGCACTTTTGATCACAAATCCCTCCCTATCTGTGTCTGTCAGTCCAGGCTGCCGTAAAAAAATACCATCAACTAGATGGCCTAGATGGTTAGATGGCATCACCAATTCAATGGACATGAACTTGGACATGAACTCTGAGAGACAGTGAGGGACAGGGAGGCCTAGTGTGCTGCAGTCCATGGGGTCGCAAAGACTCAGACGTGACTTGGACATGACTTGATGACTGAAAAACAACAAAGATGGCCTGAACTACAGGAATTTATTTCTCACATAATCCTGGAAAGTCCAGGATCAGGGTGTCAGCTGATGTGCTTTCTCCTAAGTGTTTGCAGACAGCTGCCTCCCATGGCAGAAAAGAGAGGAAGTAAACTCTGCTGTCTCTTCTTATAAGAATATAAATTCCATCAAGAGGTCCCTACCTTCATGACCTCATCTAACCCTAAATACGCCCACCCCCCTACAAAGGACCCACTCCCAGTTACCATCATATTGGAGGTAGTTGTTGTCATTCTGTCACTAGTCATGTCTGACTCTTTGCAACGCCATGAACTGTAACAAGCCAAGCTTTCCTGTCCTTCACTATCTCCCTAAGTTTGCTCAAACTCATGTCCGTTGATTCAGTGATGCCATCTAACCATCTAATTCTTTGTCACCCTCTTCTCCTCCTGCCCTCAATCTTTCCCAGCGTCAGGGTCTTTTCCAATGAGTTGGCTCTGCGCATCAGTGGCCAAAGTATTGGAGCTTCAGCTTCACTCCTTCCAATGAATATTCAGGATCAATTTCCTTTAGGATTGACTGGTTAGATCTCCTTGCAATACAAGGGTTTCTCAAAAGTCTTCTCCAGAACCACAGGGTTTCATCTTTTGAATGTTGGGGAGGGAGTAGGCTGGGATAGTAATTCAGTCCATAGAACAGTTCTATCATAGGCAGGACGTGTTCAGAGCAGACTTTGGAAAACAATGGATTGCCCTAAAAGTTCATGAATGTTTTTCCATAAGCTGTTATGGGAAAACCCAAACTTTTGGGTCAACCCAGTACTAACAAAGCTGGAGGTGAGAGAAATCCATTTGAGGGAAGAAGATAGTCCATGAAAGTCTGCAGTGGGAGTCTTAGGCTTCCTTTGTTCATGGCAATCAGGCAATCAGAGAATGTAGAAATTTCCTTCATACAGGTTAAATGCACTAAGAAATTCACATTAATAATAATTACCACCACCACTTCTGAGTGCTCGGTATGAGCTGCAGGTCCATGCAGAGTTAGGCTTTATATACATCATCTCAGTTAATGCTCTCAACTCCTGTTTGAGGAACTACTATTCTCATCTCTGTTTTCAAATGATGAAACAAAGGCTTTTATTTAAGCCACTTCTTCAACTGTAAGTTGAAGTCTTACAACTGGTTAAAAGTACATAAACCCTAAATTTGACTTCAGGAGCCTATTAAGATGCTGTAAAAGTTCCCGAGTCTTTGGCACACAGGGAACATTATGCTCCAGGACCTACATTTAGATTTGCAAAGTCATCTTTCAGGAAGGGAGTCATTTCTGATGACTCTCGAGAGGACACATATAAAAAAAGTCCCAGCTTGACATGCAGGGCCCATTTCTCTGTAGTTTAGTGTTTTCGGTATACCACCTGTCTTGTCAACATATTTTCATATACTGGTTTCTTCAAACTCACAATATGGTGAATTAAAAGACAAGAAAATTCTAGAACAGTAGGCATGGAACTTGTGTTGATTTCCTGACGTTAATCCACCCCCCTCTACCTCTGCAATTAGCTAGTTGGGTGAAATGATAACTGCCGAGCCTAACATGTCCATCTGTCAAGGCAGCATCTTCATAATTACAAATTTCAAAAAGGAAAACAACTTGTCACGCTCAACCAACAAACCCGGCTCTTTGCAAAGGGACTGCTGAGTAGTTTACTTCTGCACAAAACACTGCCAAGGGTTATGGGAATTTCCTCCTCTGAGCATAAGAATCACCCTTCCACATGCCACCTTCCTTTCCAGGGGAAATAGATCAGTGTTGGGGGGTGGGGGTAGGAACCTAAAGTCAAGATTTTTCAGTTGCAAAAGAGTATGGCTAATATAGATCTGACCTAAGAGTGGGGAAAAGGTTTCTTGCCCTGGCCTTGTTCCTTAAAAAATGGGTGACCTCCCCACCGTCCACATGCCATTCCCTCCCAGCTCCTCACCTGTAAAATGAGCAACTGCATCGCTAACACTACAGACCCACAGCTCATGATCCCATGGGAGATGGAGCTTCTGGCAACATTTGTATACCAGCCCCAGCTCAGATTCCTGGGAAACACAGAACCTGCCTAATTCACTCCAGGGGAGTGCCACAGTTCTCACCAGAAGAATCTCAAAATAAGAAGCTTTAACTCAAACCATTCCAAACAGATGGAACGTCAATCTCTCTTTCAAGTTCTTTCAAAAAGGATGTACAGAACACTGCATGGTGAAAAGTGAAGTCCCTCAGTCATGGCTGAATCTTTTCGACCCGATGGACTGTAGCCTACCAGGCCCCTCTGTCCATGGGATTTTCCAAGCAAGGGTACTGGAGTGGGTTGCCATTTCCTTCTACAGGGGATCTTTCCAACGCAGGGATCAAACCCAGGTCTCCTGCATTGCAGGCAGATGCTTTACCATCTGAGTCACCAGGGAAGCCTAGTCAGTGTTTAAACAGCATTTGTGATCCATAAGTTCTTTCTTATCTCTGGCCTACATTGTCTCTACTAAAATAAAAAAATTCAGACCAGCTTTCCATCATATTCTAGGTCATGAAATTATTTCTATTTGGTGATAGCAATTAAATTGCTTTCCAATCTATTCCTTTTTTTTTTTTTTTACTAATTTTAAAGTTATTCATTACTTAAGGATGTGCAGAAGTGGTGAAAATAATGTGACAGCAATCCTTGCATTTTGCTAAAGTTAAAAAAGCAATTGTTTTTAAAATACACAAGCAACTCCAGATATGGTCCGTTACCTCCTTATGCCCAATCCACTATTTCTCCCATGTAGAAATAACCACCATTAGAAATTAATGTGTCTGCCTCTCATGCAGTTTTTTACTTTTACCAAATATGTATACACACATGGTAATATATTCCATTTTCTGGAATTTTAAAAACATGTCAATGGTATATTGACTACACCATTTTAAAAATTATTTTTTTTCCTTCAACAAATGTTCTTAAGAGTCATCTATATACCATTTATTTTATCTTCTGTGTGAATATACCACAAATGGATAATTAAGTTAATGCCAAGATTTTTGCTATTATAGACAATGCTTCAGTGAGGAACCTTGTTCATATTTTCCTTAAAGTATAAAATATAGGAAATTTCCTTCAGGCACATGTACCTAAAAGTACTTGCACCAAGTGACAGTTTTGCCAACAGTAAATAATTTTCCCATTTTCCACAACTTTACTCGTAACTCTTAATTATGCCAGTCTTTCCTATTTTTGCCAAATAGATGAGTGTGATATGGCATTCAATGTTTCCCTTCACTCTAGTGAGTTTGATCATGTTTTTATAATTTTACTGGATATTTATGTTTTCCTTTTTATGATTTGCCAAATAAAAATCTTTGGCTATATCATGTATTGTCTGTTTCTTCTCCCTTACTGATTTTTAAAGTTTTTTTTATACGTTCTATATACTAATTCTGTCTTGATGTATGTGTTGAAAATACATTTTGCCCTATGACTTATCTTTTCATTTTGACCATGGCTTCTTTTGTCATGCAGAAGTCTGTCATTTTAATCCAGGCAACTGTAGCAATTTGCTTTATGATATGCTTTTTCAGGGTTTTGTCCAAGTAATCCTTCCCTTTTCTAGGGTCATAAGTATATTCTTCTGATCAATCTCACATAGGTCACATGTCTCAGCATCTATGTCTCTCCTCCTCAGTTCTTCCAAAAATATTGCAAAGACTGTTGCTCTTATGAAAGTAATATATGATTATTACAGAATAGCTAGGAAAAGAAGAAAGAAAACAAATCTGTATGTCATTAGGTCACTTTGAAAATAATTCTTATTATCCTTTGAGAGCTCATCCAGCAGGGTAACCCTCTTTACAGCCCTTTTCAACATCACATCACTGAAAGGAACATGTTATATAGAGTACAGCACTGAGCTTTGGAGAAAGATATGGATTGAAATCTTATCTCGGCTACCTTCTAGCTTACTTTCCTTGCACATGATCTTGGTTTCTCTGAACTTCAGTTTTCTCATCTATAAAGATGACAACTCCTTCATTGGGTTGTTGTGTGTCCCAATTTATATCAAATTTCACATGTCAGACCTACAGCTGGCAACATTTTTTCNTCTAGCTTACTTTCCTTGCACATGATCTGTTTCTCTGAACTTCAGTTTTCTCATCTATAAAGATGACAACTCCTTCATTGGGTTGTTGTGTGTCCCAATTTATATCAAATTTCACATGTCAGACCTACAGCTGGCAACATTTTTTCATAAAGAATCCTGTGGGCCCCTGCCCTATTATATACCAGTGCAAAGGTCTCTGGGGAAGAGTAAGAACAGACCCATAGACAGACTTCTTTGCTCACCCCTGAGTGATGGGCAGTAACCCAGGAAACACAAACTGCATGGAGTCAGTGAAGCTGCTACCAAGCCATGGTGGTATCCATTTCACAGTCTGTTCCAGTAGTCCCTGGACTCCTTCCATTTATAAAAACGCACTGCACAGTGCCTAAAACGGCATGGAAACCAGCCGAAGAACAAAGCCACCAGCTGATCTCATCCTCGGTACTTCCCTGCTCAAAGGAGTTAATTAGCAAAGGGGAAAACAATTGACTTTTTTGGTATTATATAATTCCATTGTATTTTTGCCAGGTATCGGCTTTCACCACCCACTGCCATGGTGTCACATCATGAAAGAACTTATTGTTATACACACAAAACAAGGTAAGCACATAACTTTGCGAGAAGTGTAATTCACATTCTTTTTCTCGTTGCAATTGAAATCTTCAGGTTAATAGGTGATTACATTTATAAAACATGCCGTGCCTCGAATGAACACAGCTTGTGTTGAGATGGCCCTTGCCTGGAGAAAGACTATTTTTAGGCAGCTTGGCAAAGGAAATGAACGTTTTCAACCTAAGTATGCACTGCCAGAAACTAACTCCACCAAATTCTTTATTACCAAAAGAAAAAAAAAAAGGTAACAAAATAATGAAATCTTTCTTTCACTATTTTGGGAATTGTCTTTCCATATCTAACACCTTTCAGCTTTCAGAATCTTCTTCACAGATTTGAGAGAATGGCTTCCTGGTAGAATGGTTGTATTTGAAATCAAGCTGGAGGTCATCTGATTGGAATCTCTTGTCCTTCTGTGCCTTGGAGGAATCACAGAGCCTTTTTGTTTACAGTGAAAATCTGATTCGAGTAGGATGAGGTTCACTTTCAAGGACCCCAGGGCTGTAGACTTCTGATGAAAAAGAATCTCATATCGTTCTCTGAAACAGTGAAAAAAAAAAAATCCCTTAAAATAGAAAACTAAATTCCTAAATGTATTCTTCATAATTATATAAATCCAAATTATTTTATTTTCTAACAAAGTGAAAGTATTATTTCTTCAGTCGAGTCTGACTCTTTGTAATCCCATGGACTGTGACCCGCAAGGTTCCTTTGTCCATGGAATTCTCCAGGCAAGAACACTAGGGTGGGGTGCTTCTCCAGGGCATATTCCCGACCCAGGCATCAAACCTGAGTCTCCTGCATTGAGAACAGATTCTTTACTGTTTGAGCTACCAGGGAAACCTTCTAATAAAGCCTGAGATTTAAATAAAATACATGATTGTTGAGCCAGCTTCCTCCCCCTTGGAAATAGTGGAGTACGATTCTGAACATAAGGGTTCCAATCTCGGTGCTGAGATCACTCTGAGCAGTAGTTCCTCGGCACACTTAGATTAGCATCCTTTCTCATGTGGACCAATGCCTCCTGACTGGTTTCCTTGTTTCCAATTTCCACCTCATCTAATCCACCCTCTATGTCAGACAATATCAAAGTGGGAAACTCAGACCAGTAGTAGACCAGTACCACCTAAGACCATCCTGGAATGTGAANGATCTCTTCAAGAAAATTAGAGATACCAAGGGAACATTTCATGCAAAGATGAACTCGATAAAGGACAGAAGTGGTCGGGACCTAACAGAAGCAGAAAATATTAAGAAGCGGTGGCAAGAATACACAGAAGAACTGTACAAAAAAGATCTTCACGACCCGGATAATCACAATGGTGTGGTCACTCACCTAGAGCCAGACATCCCGGAATGTGAAGTCAAATGAACCTTAAAAGCATCACTACGAACAAAGCTAGTGGAGGTGATGGAATTACAGTTGAGCTTTTTCAAATCCTGAAAGATGATGCTGTGAAAGTGCTGCACTCAATATGCCAGCAAATTTGAAAACTCAGCAGTGGCCACAGGACTGGAAAAGGTCAGTTTTCATTCCAATCCCAAAGAAAGGCAATGCCAAAGAATGCTCAAACTCCCACACAATTGCACTCGTCTCACATGCTAGTAAAGTAATGCTCAAAATTCTCCAAGCCAGGCTTCAGCAATATGTGAACCATGAACTTCCAGATGTTCAAGCTGGGTTTAGAAAAGGCAGAGGAACCAGAGATCAAATTGCCAACATCTGATGGGTTATCGAAAAAGCAAGAGAGTTCTGAAAAAGCATATATTTCTGCTTTATTGACTATGCCAAAGCCTTTGACTGTGTGGATCACAATAAACTGTGGAAAATTCTGAAAGAGATGGGAATACCAGACCAGACCACCTGACCTGCCTCTTGAGAAATCTATATGCAGGTCAGAAGGCAACAGTTAGTACTGGACATGGAAAAACAGACTGGTTCCAAATAGGAAAAGGAATACGTCAAGGCAGTATATTGTCACCCTGCTTATTTAACTTCTATGCAGAGTACATCATGAGAAACATTGGGCTGGAAGAAGCACAGGCTGGAATCAAGATTGCTGGGAGAAATGTCAGTAACCTCAGATATGCAGATGACATCACCCTTAAGGCAGAAAGTGAAGAGGAACTAAAAAGCTTCTTGATGAAACTGAAAGAGGAGAGTGAAAAAGTTGGCTTAAAGCTCAACATTCAGAAAACGAAGATCATGGCATCTGGTCCCATCACTTTATGGGAAATAGATGGGGAAACAGTGGAAACAGTGTCAGACTTTATTTTTTGGGGCTCCCAAGTCACTGCAGATGGTGACTGCAGCCATGAAATTAAAAGACGCTTAGTCTTTGGAAGGAAAGTTATGACCAACTTGCTGCTGCTGCTTAGTTGCTTCAGTCATGTCTGACTCTGTGTAACCCCATAGACGGCAGCCCACCAGGCTCCCCTATCCCTGGGATTCTCCAGGCAAGAACACTGGAGTGGAGTGCTATTGCCTTCTCCGGAGCAACCTAGGTAGCATATTCAAACACAGAGACATTACTTTCCCAACAAAGGTCCGTCTAGTCAAGGCTATGGTTTTTCCTGTGGTCATGTATGGATGCGAGAGTTGGACTGTGAAGAAAGCTCAGTGCTGAAGAATTGATGTTTTTGAACTGTGGTGTTGGAAAAGATTCTTGAGAGTCCCTTGGACTGCAAGGAGATCCAACCAGTCCATTCCAAAGGAGATCAGTCCTGGGTGTTTTTTGTAAAGAATGATGGTAAGGCTGAAACTCCAGTACTTTGGCCACCTTATGCGAAGAGTTGACTCATTGGAAAAGACTCTGATGCTGGGAGGGATTGGGGGCAGGAGAAGGAGATGACAGAGGATGAGATGGCTGAATAGCATCACCAACTCAATGGACATGAGTTTGAGTGAACTCCGGGAGTTGGTGATGGACAGGGAGGCCTGGCATACTGCAATTCATGGGGTCGCAAAGAGTCAGATACGACTGAGTAACTGAACTGAACTGAGGGTAAGTTATGGAGAAGGCAATGGCAACCCACTCCAGTACTCTTGCCTGGAAAATCCCATGGGCTGAGGAACCTGGTGGGCTGCAGTCCATGGGGTCACTGAGAGTCGGACACAACTGAGTGACTTCCCTTTCACTTTTCACTTTCACACATCGGAGAAGGAAATGGCAGCCCACTCCAGTGTTCTTCCCTGGAGAATTCCAGGGACAGGGGAGCCTGGTGGGCTGCCATCTATGGGGTCGCACAGAGTCAGACACGACTGAAGCGACTTAGCAGCAGCAGCAGCAGCAGCGTAAGTTATTGGGCTTCCCAGGTGACGCTAGTGGTAAAGAACCCACCTCCCAACTGCAGGAGATGTGAGAGACGCAGATTCAATCCCTGGGTTGGGAAGGTCCCTTGGAGGAGGGCACAGCAACCCACTCAAGTAATCTTGCCTAGAGAATCCCATGGACAGAGGAGCCTGGAGGGCTACAGTCCATGGGGTCGCAAAGAGTTGGACAGGACTTAACGACTGCACGGCAACAACAAAGGGTGAGCTATTGACTTATTTAAGAGGCTCAGGGCTCAGCGATGGTAATGTTCCAGTCTTCTCTGCTCCCTACACTACAGGACCCTAGAAAAAGAACCAACGGACGACTTCTCAGCCTTGGTTGATGCCTTTCTTGGGGCCAGGAAAATGAAGATCCTAGTCATCCTATGAACTGAGGGTAGATTCAGGATGAATTGGTTTATTGTCCAATGTTCCTGTGAGGGTCTGTCTTTTACGTCCCAGAGCTAATCGACATATTTTTCATTTTGCCTTGCCAGAGAAAATGCTTCCAGGTGAACTACTTTCAACCCATTGATGCTATTTAAAAACAAAACAAGCAATAAAATGCCTACTGCAAATAGATCATCATAACTTACTTTATCTTTTCCTGAATTTTCATCAATTGAGGTGATTAAGGAAAACTGAAAAGCAGTGGATTTTTTAAGCACTCTCTAGGAGGCTCAGAGGTTGTTTTAGGGGTGCCGTTAGGATGACTATGTGGTTACCTGGTTAGAGATGAGACTTAGCCAAACAGATGGTAATTGACTGATAGGGCAATAAATATCATTATCAAAAAATAAATATCATTATAATTTTAAGTGCAAACACAACTGATGATGGATAAAAAAATGTAGTGAGAGTGCTGTTTCTCAAATAAAATATGTCTAGAGTTTCACACAATTGAATTGAGATAAATAATTGGACTTCGTGCAGCCCACTGGGAAGCTGAGGGAATAAATAAGATGTGAATTAAATATTCCCTTTACTCTCTCTCGTTTCTCTTGCTCCAGGTACTTATAGTTTATATTTCATCCTCAGTGTAGATTTTCTATGTGATACGAAAATCTTTTTGCCTTGTGAACTGAGTAAATCTATAATTTGTAGAGAAAATTATTACTGTAGAGAAAACAAAACATCGTTGAAATATGTGCGCAGCTCTCCCTCTCCCCAGAAGATGATTGCACTGCTCTGGTAAGTCAGCCTAGCCCTTTAGCTGCGTTAGCTGGGCAAGCAGCCAAAGGGAACTCTGGCAAAGCCTGGAAGAGACTAGAGGGACTTTTATTGGAAAAGGCAGAGTTACTGACAGAAAGGGGAAAATACAGAAAGGATAAAAGAATACAGAAAGGATGGAAGCAGAGAGCCTATTGGGTGAGATCTTGGGAGCCTGGGGGTGAGTTGGAAAAAGATTTTGTGAGTAGCCTTATCCGAAATACATGGAAGGAATAATGCAGGAAAGAGAGACTTTTAGGAAGTTTGGCTCTGCATTGTAAATGTAATTTGCTCCTGGCCTTCTTTTAGGATAATACAGTAAAATGTAAATTACATTCCAATTATTGTGACTGCTAAGTAGGTTTTTTTTTTTTTTTCTCCCATACAATACTAAAAAGAAATGGGGCCTCAGAATGACTTTACAAAGTTTAGTTTTGAATGAAGCATTGAGGCCATTCTGGCATTTTTGTGCCTTAAAACTCCTTGTTTCTCCAGGCACCCTTTTAGGACATTTCTTCCAGCTATAAAATAAATAAGTCATGGGATGTGTTGTATAGTATAGAGAATACACTCAATAATATGCTCATAACCCTGTATGGTGACAGATGGCAACTAGTTACCATGATGATCATTTTGCAATATGTAGAACTATGAAATCACTACATTGTACACCTGAAACTAATATAATATCATGTGTCAATTATAATTCAATAAAAAAGACGTTTCTTCAGTGTTGAGGAGAAATAGCTAAAAATCCAGGGGCTTTGCAGTTAGACACATCTGGGTGTGAATCCTCACTTGCTAGATTGTCTCCAAGGACAAGTAATGTTGTCTCAACAAGCTTCAGTTTCCTCACCAATCAGATGGGATTAAGAGTACCTACCGCATAGGACTGTTGTAATCACTGAAATATAGGGATGTTTAGAAGAAAACCTTGAAAGGGTTGGGTTTCCTCAGCTTGAGTTCTTACAGGAAATAGATGGCCCATTCAAAGCATGAAAAGTTGAGGAAAGTGCAGCAGCAGGACTGCTTTGAAAGTGTACAGGCGAGGTGTAGGGAATCACAGAAGATGGCGCGGCTCCCTGTCTACAGGAGCCAAGACATGAAAGCAAACGAGGTGTCCGTCAGCCGATGAATGGGTAAAGAAGACATGGTGTGTGTGTGTGTGTGTGTGTGTGTGTGTGTACACAAACAAAGGACTAGGACTTGCTGTAAAAAGAACATAATGATGCCAGTGCAGCAACGTGGATGGACCTAGAGAAGAAGAACCGGTATCGTGTGACAGCACTCACACGTGGAATCCGAAACATGTTATCGTGTGACAGCACTCACACGTGGAATCCGAAACATGTTATCGTGTGACAGCACTCACACGTGGAATCTGAAACATGTTACCGTGTGACAGCACTCACACGTGGAATCTGAAACATGTTATCGTGTGACAGCACTCACACGTGGAATCCGAAACATGTTATCGTGTGACAGCACTCACACGTGGAATCTGAAACATGTTATCGTGTGACAGCACTCACACGTGGAATCTGAAACATGTTATCGTGTGACAGCACTCACACGTGGAATCTGAAACATGTTATCGTGTGACAGCACTCACACGTGGAATCTGAAACATGTTATCGTGTGACAGCACTCACACGTGGAATCTGAAACATGTTATCGTGTGACAGCACTCACACGTGGAATCTGAAACATGTTATCGTGTGACAGCACTCACACGTGGAATCTGAAACATGTTATCGTGTGACAGCACTCACACGTGGAATCTGAAACATGTTATCGTGTGACAGCACTCACACGTGGAATCTGAAACATGTTATCGTGTGACAGCACTCACACGTGGAATCTGAAACATGTTATCGTGTGACAGCACTCACACGTGGAATCTGAAACATGTTATCGTGTGACAGCACTCACACGTGGAATCTGAAACATGTTATCGTGTGACAGCACTCACACGTGGAATCTGAAACATGTTATCGTGTGACAGCACTCACACGTGGAATCTGAAACATGTTACAAACCAACGTGTTAACAGAACAGAGAAAGACACACATTTAGAAACAAACTGCACACTTCTGGTTGCCAACGGGGAAAGGTGGGACATTAATTAGGAGTTTGGCATTAATAGCTACACTTCTACACACAAAACAGATACACAGCGTGGACTACTGTATAGCATGGGGGACTATATTCAATATCTTGTAATAATCTATAATGGAAAAGAATCTGAAAAACAACAAATGTATATATATATATATACTCAGTTTTATATATGTATATACAATTCTATCACATAGCTGCACGCCTGAAACGAATACAACATCATAAATCAATTATGCTTTTAAAAAAAGAAGAGTGCAATGCTCTGGGGACACCAGCTTCAGGCCTGAAGGTTTGGTTAAAAGCAAGTTTCCTGGGGCCTGGCGACAGAATGTTGTGTCAAGGGAGCTACCGGAGGGGCGCTGAGACCTCCACGGAGATGGGCCAGCTCTTGGCGACCGCCAGCAATGACGCCACGGGTAAGACAGTCCGTTAAGGTCACAGGACGTGATCCAGGGAACAGAGCGAGAAGGGTGGAGCGAGGATCTGGGGGTGAACTGAGCATACCCACCAAGCTCCGTAAGTGTTGTTTCACTTTTTTCCCACTTTCTGAGAGTGCGGACAAGAAGTTATCTTTCCCATGGAAGAAAAAGGACACAGAGAGCTATTACTAGCCTCTGAAAGACTGTGCCTTATATGTGAGTTCTGTAGTTTTTGACACTTCACAGATACAGCTCTGCAGTTGGAAACAAACACATGAATCTTTATTAAAGGGTAATGGGAGGGGCACAGACGGCTACCGGTTGATTCTCCAACAGTGAACGATACAGAGAGCTTGCTATGCTGGTCAGATATAAACAGGAGCTCTTGTTTCAACAGTGGCTTTTCAAGTTTGCCTCTTGGCATGAAGCTAACTCTGGCAGAGGGTATCACATAAACAGGCCACATGCTCAAGCATGTAGGCCAGTCACTACTTGCTGGACACGTCTTTACCCTCTAGCCCACGGCCCACAGTGAGCCGACAAAGCTGTTGGCAGAGCATCATTTCAGAGACTGTGTTATGGGCTACTTGTATCTACTTCAAAATGAATTGAAGGCCACTTTTTTTAGAAAAGAGTGTTTTGTCATCACTTGTGGTATAAGCAAATATTTGATTCATTCCACTCGTAAAGTGTCTGGCTTTTGAATACATAACTCTCTCCTAAAATAAATAAATAAAAATCCCTTTCCTTTGCCTACCATAGTGGGCTGAACAGTAGCCCCTCTCCCTCCCACCAAATACATCCATGTCTTAATCCTCAGAACCTGGGCATGTTACCTTATTTGGAAAAGGGGTCTTTATAGATGTAATTAAGGTAAAAGACACAGATGAGAAGAGCATTCTGGACTGTCTGAGTGGACCCTAAATCCAGTGCCAAGAATCCTCATAAGAGACACGCAGAGGAGAGACGCAATGGAGAGAAGTCTGTATGGAGATGGGGGAAGAGCCTGGGGCGGGGTGGCCGTAGCCGAGAATGCAGCGGTCCCGGGACGCTGGGAGAGGCAGGGACTGGACTCTGCCCTGGTGTCCTTGCAGGGAGGACGAGCCTAGCTGGGGACTGCAGGCCTCCAGCATTGTGACAGAATGAATCTCCATTTCTGCAAGCCAAGAAGTTTGCTTATTTGTTGCACATTTGTTATGTGATATTTGTTACAGTGGCCCTGGAAATGGATGCATTTCCTTTGTAACCATCTGTGCTGATGCCTTGATCACTGAGCAGACTGAATCCTAGCAGCCTGGAGAATTATAGAGTTAGTGCGGGATGAACATCGCAAATGTATTTTTATGAAGATCATGAGAAGCCATCCCAAATCCAGGAAAGCCGTGTTATCTAATTTACACCTTAACCGATTGCAATGGAGTGTCCCAGAAAAGCTGCGTTGTCTAACTTACACCTTAGCCAGTTGCAATGGAATGTCCTCAGCTGAATGAGAGGCAGAAGGAAGGGCACTGGAGAAAGGAGTCAGGTGTCCTGGATTCTATTAGCATCACTGGCTTTAGCATCACTGGCTTTAGCATCACTGGCTGTTTGACCTTGCAAAAGTCATTCCAGTAGTCCAGGCCGAGATTTTCTTATCTTTAAAATAATTGTCCTACCTACTTTACAGTGTTGGCAAGAAGGTTAAATTATTTCAGTGTTTTGAAATAGTAAAGTGCTATCCATTAAAATGAAAAGTGGTATGTGATGCATTTCCTGATTCATAATATAAACGCAACATATACTTGCTGAACTAAGTTAGATCTTACTAAATCAGAATTTGCCATGATTTGGAAAAGTGCTACATCTGAGATAGGAAATCAGGGTTTTAGCCTTGGCTCTAAAGACTGAAGAGCCAAGTAACCGTGGACAAAGTATTGAACGTTTTACGGACACAGTTTTTGTAGTTGTTAAGTGAAGGAGTTTGACTGGATAATCTCTGAAGTCACTCCCATATCTCTTATTCTATAGAATTTGAAGAAAATTATGATTATCTAGATGGTTCTTGCCCTTGGTAAATTTGTTCCTTCTCATGGATTAAACTCACTAAATTCTATTGATCCTGAGCTTGTCTACTGAGATTTAGATTTGTATAACCAAAGGTCTGGATGTCAGCAGTAGATAGCTGAGAAACTCTGAATGTAAAGGAAAAGCAAAACAAAACTTGCTTACAGAAGAAAGAAAGAAAGAAAAGAAGAGAAAAGAAAATAGGGTTTCTTGGCTTGCTTACTTGGAAAGTCTATGAATAGAATCAGGGTTAGCCATAGCTAGATTCACGACTTGAATAATGTCATCTGGATTCACTTTCCACCTCTAGCTCTGTTCTGCACAGAGTTGGCCCCATTCTGCAGCCTCACATGGTGCAATAATGCGGTCGCATTATTTCTTAGTTACAGGTCTCAAGGAAAAATAGAAGTGTTTTCTCAGGTGCATAGCAAAAAGCTCACTGCATCTCATTGACTCCAGTTGGCTGAAATGTCTAGTTCTGAACTAATCACCTGATGAGAAGGCACTCAGTGTGATAACTGGCTTAGATCTTGGTCATGTGATTCATTGCTAAGTCAGAAACATAGTCCCAGTATGCTAGAGCCAGTTGACTATGACAATCTAGTAGGGTTTTCTGAGTTGGTTGTTAAACTGTTGTGATTATAAAATTGGAAAAGATGGGAGTAGTCACAGCACAGGTTAGGGTTGGGTTTGTTTATTTTGGAGAGCTCGTTTACCAGCATCACTAGGGATAGCTCAGTCCAAGCAGAGGAGGTAAGGGTAGGATCACCTTGCCAAAAGGAGGCTGTTATCAGAATAAGGCAGAAATAAATACTGCAGGGGCAAAGAGAAAAAATACAACAACTGTTCATTCACTAAAACTGGAAGCTTAAACTTGAAATATAGTGTTGAATTGACTCTTGTTCCTCAATCTGCTTTGTCTCACGGATTTTCCATCTTGACTGGTAACCATCATTCCAATCGGACACTCATATTAACTAATTAAAATATGACATTTGATTTTCGAATGCTTTTATTTCTCACTTAACAGAACTTTGCTTCCTTAGTCTTTTAAAAACCCATCTCCTCCTCAATTGCCTCTGTCAATTACTCTCACTTAGAGTTGTTTTTAGTCTCTCTGGGCTATTTCCAGGTTCTCATCTGCCTGCCTTCAGTCTTACCTTTCTTGATTTGTCCAGGACGTCACCAGCAGACTGATCTATCTAAATAAGTCTGACCCTGTCGTCACTTCTTCCTAAATTTCTTTCCATTCCATGATAGATAAGGTCTGTGATGGTTTTAAACACGTTCACAAAGTCTTCCCCCTGGAAGAGGTGGAGCTTAATTCTCTAGCCTTGAGTATGGGCTCAAAGAAGAGAATGTGATGGGAGTGATGGAGTGAGGCCTCTGACCAGGTCACAGAAGGAGTTGTGCTTCCTCCTTGCCCTCTGTCTTGGCTGCTCAGTATAGGAGAAGCCAGCTCTCGTCTTGTGAGACCACTCACGTGGCACTAAGGTGGGGTCCACGCAGCAAAAAGCTGAGGCCTCCTGCCAGCAACAGTCTTGGAAGCAGATTCTCCAGCCTCAGTGGAGAGTTTCAGGGACAAGAGTCCAGGCTGCTGTCATGACTGAAACCCCAGCTGAGATTCTGAACCAGAACCACCGGAGTCACTCCTGAGCTCCTAACCTGTTGAAACTCTGAGAAAGCAACTGATTATCATTTTAATTTGTTAAATTCTTTGTTGTTGTTGCTTAAATTGGAGGACATTGCTTGGCGGTGCTGTGTTGGTCTCTGCCAACAATAACACAGATCAGCCATGGGTGTGCTGTGTCTCCTCTGTCTCGTCCCTCCGCCTCCACACTCTCTAACCCTTCTGGGCCGTCACGGAACCATGGATGGGCTGGATTCCCCGTGTTTCATAGCAGCTTCCCAATAGCTATCTATTTTACACTTGGCAGGCTTCTCAGGTGGCACTAGTGGCAAAGAGCCCTCTTGCCAGTGCAGGAGACATAAGACATGTGGGTTCAACCCCTGGGTTGGGAAGAGCCCCTGGAGGAGGGCATGGCAACCCACTCCAGTATTCTCTCCTGGAGACCCCCATGGACAGAGGAGCCTGGCACGCTACAGTCCATGGGGTCACAAAGAGTCAGACGCGACTGAAGTGACGTAGTGCACACGTGTACACACACAGTGTGCACATGTCCATACGACCCTCTCAGCTCACCCCACCCTCTCCTTCCTGAAACTGTGAAATTCAGAGTGTAGCAACAGATCGTTTGTTCTCAGCCTAACACTGAGTTTTTTCTCCACCACTGAAGTTACTCATCACAACACCACATGGGTTTGTCTTCCTCATTATAACTTGAGCTTCCTGAGAGCAGGCATTGTAGCTCCAAGCACACTGCCATATCCCTGAACAGCAGATTGCATTTCACAAAGGTGGCTGCAATGATAGCTCCTGTGTCAAGCACTCTTCCAGAACCTTACTCCTTCCAGCGCCGTCTCGTCCCTTTGGGCCTGGGTGGAACTCTGTGACTATCCCAACAATGGAGCTGAAAGGACGCCCTGTTACTCCCAAAGGTAGGTCATCAAGATCCCACGCACGTTCGCTTCTTTCCTCAGACACTTGTTCCTGGAATCCAGTCACTGTGCTGTGGGGAAACTCAGGCTAGCTGTAGAAATGGCACAGGGAGAGGAAGTGAGGACCCCAGCCCACAGCTGGAGCTCAGCTCCCAGATGACAGCCAGTGCTCACTAGCCATGTGAGTGGACCGTCCTGGAAATCGATCTCCCAGCCCCTAGCTGAGTTTCCCAAGCCAGCGTCCCCTGGTTCAGAGATGAGCCACCCCTGCTGAGCTCGGCTCAAATTGCAGTTCTATGAAGAAGATAAATGATTGTGATTGGTTAAGCCACTAGGTTTTAGGATAATCTGCTGTGCAGCAGTATGTAATGGGAACATCCAGCACAGGATATCTGTGATATCACAGGCATTTGACAAGTATTTGTAAACTGGCCGATGATTCTAGTTTCCTTATTCAGCTGCTTTCTGGGCACATTAATACACGTGTTCTTCTTTAAACAGATCTTGAATGCATCTGACTTGAGATTTGTGTTCAAGCTATCCCTTCCACTGTGAACTGCCTCCGTCCTTTCCTTCTACATTTACCTGCTCAAGTATTGCACTTCTGAAGAAAATCCAGCTGGATATTCCTTTTTTTATTCCCTCCCCTCCATCCTTTTAATAAATATGTCATGAATGTCTTCTCGAAACACAGCATATGGAGCAATATGGACCAAATCCCCATCCCCTTGGAGCTTTACATTTCAATGGGGGATCCAGTCAATAAATAAATATGTAATCAAAAATTATAGCATGTGATTCATGTCTTAAAGGAGTTAGATAGTGTGCAGTAACAGAAAATGATGGTGGGGGTGGGAGGGGCAGAAACGAGGTCCTATTTTAGATGGAAGGTCTAGGGAAGATCTCTCTAAGGAGATGGTATTTGAGATCAGAACAATAAGAGCAAAGAAGTCCAGAGGAAAAGGCCGTGGCAGCCTGGGCAGAGAAAACAGTAAGTGCAAAGCCGTGAGATGAGATAAAGAATGTTTCCTGTTGGGTAAAATAAAGGTGGTATTTATGGCTTCTGCCTAATGACTGGAGAGAAGACACTGACTGGAAGAGGTGGGAAAGCTAAGCAGGCACAAGATATTTATGCTTAGCATCAGGGAAAGGAATTTAGAGTTAATTCTAAATACACATGCTAAGTCGATTCAGTCATATCTAATTCTTTGTGATCCTGTGGACTGTAGTCTACCAGCTCCTCCGTCCATGGGATTCTCCAGGCACGAACACTGGAGTAGGGTGCCATTTTCTCCTCCAGTGGATATTCCCAACCCAGGGAGCAAGCCCATGTCTCATGTCTCCTGCAGGCGGGTTCTTTACCTCCAGCTCCACCTGGGAAGCCCAATTCTAAATACAAAGATAGTTATTGAAAGACTGTAAAGTGGGAGAGTGCCAGCGTCTGCTTTGTATTTTAAGCTTACTCTTGCTGCTATGCAGAGAATGAGTTTTAGGTCGGCTGGAAGGGGTGCAGGGGTCAGTAGGGAAACCTAAACGACATGAGATGGTGGTGCCTTGGCTTAGTAGCAGCAGACAGGCAGAGAAAAAGGATGCTTTGGCATAAAGTTTGTGACTCTAACATACAGGACTTGGTGACTTAGATACGGAGCTGAAGGGGAACGAGGATTCCTGGCTTCAGTAAGAGGTTTGAACAAGGCTGTGGGAGCCATGGGAGGGTCAGCAAGGCAGGGCGCGCGCTGTCTTCCTTCTCAAGTTTCTCCAGATGCCTCCTCGTGGGTTAGTCTCTCTCTCCTCTGTGTATTCAATCCTGGTTTTGGCTCTTATAGGGGAGGCAGCACCAGGTATGGGTTAAAACATAAGGAATTTTGAGGGCTGAACTGGTGTGGGTTAGTTTGGGATCCACCTCTGCTCTTATGAGGCGTAAGACTTGGAGAAGCCCATCTGTCTCTGTGGCCTCAGCTTCTCCAAAGACAGCTAGCATCTACGTTACAGGCTTGTTGGGTTCATTAAATGAAACCCTGGAAGAGAAATATATACACAAGGAAGTTTACGGAGAAGACTCAGCCTTCCTTTAACTTTAAATTCCCGTAGTGATTAATTCTGACATCTGTGGAGCACCACCATGTGCCTGATCCTGGGTGTTTCACTCTTCATAACACCTGTGTGATGTAGCTATTTGCATCCTCCTCCTTCACAAGTAAATCCACACAGGCAAGGGCTTCCCAGGTGGTTCAGTGGTAAAGAACCACCAGCGAATTCAGGAGACGCAGGAGACGCGAGTTCAATCCCTGGGTCAGGAAGATCCCCTGGAGGAGGACATGGCAACCCACTCCAGTGTTCTTGCCTGGAGAATCCCAGGGACAGAGGAGCCTGACGGGCTTCAGTCCACGGCGGTCTCAAAGAGTCAGACACGACACACCGGGCGTGCACACACACAGCCTCAAGGAGCCTGAAGCCGACTCAAGGCCACACGGCAGCTTGGGCACAGGTTGTGCTTCTGTGTCCCTCTTTCTCCCCGCCTTTCTCAGGCAGCAGGGAGTGTGTGTGTCCTGCTCACAACTCTCTTCCCCGTCCCTGGCACATCGCAGAAAGTAGCTTCACGTACACTGCGTGGGTGAGCTTTCAGGCACTGAGTCACGTCTCAAAGTCTGGGTCTTGACAGGACAGAAGGCAGAGTTCCGGGGCACTGTTTTTCCCGGAGTAGGCCCGCCCAGCTGAGCTGGGAGAGTCCTGAGCCAGGCTAGCTCGGAAGGCTGGAGAGACCCACGGGGAGAGCAGATCCGCACGGGCCAGCCCCGGCCGCCGAGTCCGGCGCACGGCGGTGGTGAGGCTCGGCCCGTGAGTTTGGTGCCAGAAGTGCGGCGGGGCGCGGCGCAGCTCTCACCAAGGTGACGCGGGGGTGCGCCCTGAACGCCCAGGGGACCTGGCGGCCTTTATCTGACCCTTTAAAAGCCTGTAAAGGGCGGCGGCGGCTGCGCCCGGGTCGGGACTGTGCGGTGAACACGGTTTGTGTCTTGAAGCTGAAAGGCTGCAGTGGGGCCCATGATTTATTCTAAACATGGTTACTTTGGAAGAGAGCGTGTGGAGGAGACTGGGCTAAACATACTCTGAGATGAGGTGCTACCTTGAGATGCTCCTTTTAAAATCACATAGTGATAGGGAACTGACACCGCCCCTAAAAAAAAGAGTGATGGAAAAAGGGAAAATTAGTGAAGGATTCTGGTCAAAGTCTTAAGGCTCCCTGTAAATACCAGCTTAGTTTCTCCCGTAAGAAGGCAGAAAATGACGTTTACTTATCAGAGCTGCGCTTGCTCTCACACGTAGCTTCCCCCCACTGGCCTGCAGAGTAAGAACGAAGACAAAGGCAGGGAGCAGTCCTGGGCGAGGGGAGAGCTGAGAAGGAATTGTTTTATATCCTTTAAAGGGCGTCTTGAGTGGATTTACCCGGAGAGCAAAGTGCACTGTGATAGAAGGGGACATGATGTGATTCCAGCAGGCATACTGAGAAGGTCCTTCTGCCAAAAATAGACCCACCTGCTTGTGAATGTCTGGCATTCCTTTGACTGGGGACAATGCCAGAAAGGCCAGCTGTTAGCTCAGATACTCCTCCCACGGGCTGGCTGAGACCTGACATTCCAGCCTTGAACTTAAGGCTAAATTTTCCTCCACAATCTACCGCAAAGCACGTGTTCCCCTCTCCGCCCTCCTCATCTCAAAAATAAAGGTATTAATAGCTGTTTACACCACAGTATGAATTATATAGATTTGAGCAAAGGGCAGAAATTATGAAGCCGGAGAAACCTTGGTCTCCTCTTCCCCACTTAACTCTCATGACTTTGGTCAAATCCCTAACTGCTTAAGCAATCGTTTGCTCTTCTATAAAATAAGACTAAACCAAAGCACGGGGCTTCTCAGCTGGCACAGTGGTAAAGAACCCACCTGCCAGGGCAGGAGACACCAGAGACACAGGTTTAATCCCTGGGTTGGGAAGATCCCCGGGTTGGGAAGATCCCCTGGAGTAGGATTCTTGCCTGAGAAATCCCATGGACAGAGGAACCTGGTGGGATTCAGTTCATGGGGTCACAAAGAGTTGGACACAAACTGACAGATTGAGCACACTCACAGAAGGCAAAGTATCTGGATTCTTGGAAGGGCAAAATAAGATAAACCGAGAGGACTAACTAGCAAAAGGCTAGGCGTGACCCGGATGTCTATCAGGGTAGGCAAATGAATCCTGGAGCAGCCTCGCAATGCCGTATTCTGCATCTGTGAAAGGGAACCAGGAGGCCCTCTCCACCCTAGCGTACAGTGGGCTGGGGCATATTTTGAAGCAACAAAACCCAAATGCATCATGGAACTTGCACAATGTTGTAGTTTAGATGAGAAAGGAGAAGACATAGTAAATACACACTTATGTATAATTTCTGTAGCTGGATAAAACAAACATTAATTTAAAAATGGGGTGGAGGGAACAAGGAAGTAGAGGATATGAAAGGGATACAGATTTCTTATGAAACAATTTGTTCTTTGACTTTGGAATCATGTAAATAGTTCACCTAATTAAAAGCAAAGAGAAAAACACACCAATACACAAGTCCGAAAACTTTAAAATAAACTGGAAAGAGTGAACCTAACTTTACATCAATTCTCTGGCATATCAGCCTCAAGAACTATAGCAAATGATTTTTGAAACACATATTTAGACTGTACATCCCTAGAGAGATATATTCTAAGGACAAAAAGAAGTATAAGATCTCTTACACAAATAAACATTTTTACAAAACATATAGACTGACAGACACAGAGAACAGGCTTGTGGTTGCCAAGGCGGTGGGGGTTCATATAAATGTGTTAATACACCTTAAACTTACACAGTGTTATATGCCAATGAAATCTCAGTAAAGCTGGATAAAAAATTCCCTCCATTCTGGTGACTCCATTCCAGTCATCAATATCTGACAAAACCATTAATTGAAGACCTTTGAGGAATTTTACGATGGAAGTAGGCATGTGATGCTCAAAGCAAAATAAATAGCAGATTCCACATATATGCGTTAATATATGATATTTTTCTGCTGATTCAGCTTGGTGCTCCGTGNCATCAATATCTGACAAAACCATTAATTGAAGACCTTTGAGGAATTTTACGATGGAAGTAGGCATGTGATGCTCAAAGCAAAATAAATAGCAGATTCCACATATATGCGTTAATATATGATATTTTTCTGCTGATTCAGCTTGGTGCTCCGTGGTGACTTAGATGGGTGAGATTCGGGGTGGGTGAGGGGGGCGCCGAGAGAGCAGGCCACCTCATGAGAAGAGTTGACTCACTGGAAAAGACTCTGATGCTGGGAGGGATTGGGGGCAGGAGNTTAATTAAATTATTGCAGTCAAATATGGCGAAACTATACACAGTAAGCTTTTAAAAACAAGACCTTGAGCTGACAGTGTTTCAGATCATCACCTCCTTATTGCAAAACTCATGCACAAATTGAAGACAGCAGGGAAAACAACTAGGCCATTTAGGTATAACCGAAATAAAATACCTTATGATTATACAGTGGAGACAACAAGTAGATTCAAGGGATTAGATATGGGAGATCGAATGCCTGAAGAACTATGGACAGATATTCAAAACACTGTACAGGAGATGGTGACCAAAACCATCCCCCCCAAAAAAGAAATGCAAGACAGCAAAGTGGTGTCTGAGGAGGCCTTACATATAGCTGACAAAAGAAGAGAAGCAAAAGGTAAAGAAAATAGAGAAAGATATACCCAACTGAATTCACAGTTCTAGAGAATAGCAAGAAGCTATTAGTAGCCTTCTTAAGTGAACAATGCAAAGAAATAGAGGGAAAAATAGAATGGGAAAGACTAAAGATCTCTTCAAAGAAATTGGAGATACCAAATGAACATTTCATGCAAAGATGGGCACAATAAACATCAGAATGGTAAATACCTAACAGAAGCAGAAAGGATTAAGAAGAGGTGGCTAGAATACACAGACAAACTGTACAAAAAAGGTTTTAATGACCCAGATAACCATGATGATGTGGTCACTCACCTAGAGCCAAACATCCTGGAGTGTGAAGTCAAGTGGGCTTTAGGAAGCATTACTACGAACAAAGCTAGTGGAGATGAGGGAATTCCAGCTGAACTATTTCAAATCCTAAAAGATGATTCTATTGAAGTGCTGCACACAATGTGCCAGCAAATTTGAAAAACACAGTGGCCACACGACTGGAAAAGGTCAGTTTTCATTCCAATCCCAAAGAAAAGCAATGCCAAAGAATGTTCAGATTTTACCATACAATCGGACTCATTTCAAATGCTAGCAAAAGCATGCTCTAAATCCTTCAAGCTAGGCTTCAACAGTATGTGAACTCAGAACTTCNCTCCCTCTTACCCAAGGAGCACTCGGGGTTCAGTCCACGATTCACAGAAACTTCCTCATTTGTGCCTTTCCATAACCAGATTGCGATATCAGAACAGTGAGGTGATGCTCTAGTCCTGGATACAGAAATTCATGAAGTCATTCATTTTTCCGTGCGCCCCGTGCTGAGTTAGGCCAGGGGGTATAAATGCACCTACGGCAGAGACTCTGAGTTCCATCAGCTTCTGATCCATCTTTGGACATCATCCCCTTGAGAGAAGCAGAAAGAAAGCAGACAGATCTGCCCACTGTTCTTGGCATGAAGAGTCAGGCCAGCCCTTTCCCAGGGCCGTTCCTGGGCTCAGCCAGAACTCACAGCTGCTGCCCCGCCTGTCTGCCCTGCTGCCCTGCCTCGACCTGGGGCTGACCTGCCCAGACCACACTTATTAACGGAGGGAGGTCACTGACTCCTGTTCTTGCCGACACTGGCCTGTTATGGGCCAAGACTGTGGAATTATGTGTGGCGCTTTACAAGATGATCAAGTGTCAAGGAGCCGGGGGTGACCGTTGCCACATGGATTCGGACTCAGGCCACAAAGGAAGGGGCCTGGAGCCTCCTAGTGGGGCTCTTCTTGCTGCCGCCCCTCGAACCCTCATTCAAGGCCAAATGTTAGTCCTTGTGTTTTTACTGTGGTCTCCCCAGAATTTTACCCCCGTAGAAGAACAATTCAATTTTTCTGTTTTTCACTTTTTCTTTCATTAAAGGAAAAATCACTCCCCTAGAAAAATACAAAGTGAAAAACTAAAACTGCACTTAAATAAAAGGAGAGAGGTTTTTCAAATAAAAAGAGGGCTGAAGTGGAGAGAGAGAGAGACAGTGATGAGACGAAAAGCAATGCCCCCTTCTTACATCTCAAGCTAGGAGTCAGATCTGGGACTTCCAAAAAGGTATGACTCTTCGAAACTGATTAATTTTTAGATCTTAAAAAACCACACGGTCTCTTTAAAGAGCCATGAAAGCCTGATTCAAGTTGTTAAATTTTATGTTGTGTGTAATGTTGTAATTGATGTCAAACCTTTCACATTTTCTTACCACTGACATTGGACAGTCTACTCCACTCAAGGGCTCCGTTACCGGAGTCGCGATTAAGTAACCTAACCAGGAAATAAGGGCAGAATGGAGTTTTATTACATGGAATTGAGAAGTTCAGATGCAAAATAATTAAGTCTGAGCCAAACATAGCCATTCTCTCTCCCATCAGTTTATTTTGGTGGATAATTGGCTGTATTAGGTATTTCACTGAGCAGCATATAAAACTTTATTGCCCTTGTAAAGTGCATGCTGTGAATTCTGATGCTTCTGTGTGTTTGGAGGAACATAATTGTTCCCTTTGTAGAACAGCACTGCTCACCTAGATCCTGAGACCAAACTAGGCTGAGGACGCCCACCGCTGAAAGGCCTGGGTTCATGATGTATGTGAGTGAGGATCTCAGATGGACCCTGAGGAGAGAGCGCCCCTGATCACAGAGCACCGGAAATGAAAAGAGCAAGGCGCCAGCCCTATTTGATATGGGCTCTCCCGAGTCACTGCTGGGCTTCCGATGTTTGTGTTTGCACACTGAGGAATTAATAAGTCAACACCAATGGCGGCTCTCCAGGTCTCAGGGCTTGTGACACATGGGTCTTTCCTGAGGTGGTCTCGCTGCCCCTCCTCCATCCTTCTCAGAAACACAGGCTGTGGGTATACTGCCAAGGGGCCCCCTTTCTAACTGTGCGTTTAGTACCATAAGAACAATTTGGAATTGACCTCATTAGAATCCTTTTCTGGGAAAAACAACATGTGGCTACATACGGTTTCAGTTAGGTCCCAGAAGCTTTCCTATTCTTTGGACTCAACAATATGCCCGAATCCCCATCTCGGATTGTTTTTACAAGCCGCTTTTGCAGTGTGTTTCCCCAGGTAGCTCACAGCCTTGCTCCTCTGCCTGTGCTTTGCCCTTCCAGCTCTTTCTTAGTGTCATTTACAGCAGTGGTGCCCAAACTTTTTGGCATCCTGGACTACAATTTTTCCATGAATGAGGGTGGGGGTAGGGAAGGATGGTTTCAGGATGATCAAAGAGCATTATGTTAATTGTCCACTTTATTTCCGTTATTATTACATCAGCTCCACCTCAGATCATTAGGCACTGGATCCTGGAGGCCAGGGTCCCCTGATCTACAGGAATTCTGTGACCTGAATGGAAGACTCCTCAGGCCTCAGAGCTCACCAGTGCAGTGGAGCTGAGCTGCCTGCGGAAGATCATTCTTTTATTTCACAATTTACAGTGCAATGCAGCATTTCACATCCTGATTCTGTGGACCCCAGGAGTCTCCAAACTTCCCAAAATGATATATTTAGGTACTTTTCTAGGCAGAGAATCTGGAACTTTCACCAGTCTCTCCAAGGACTGTGGTGTAGCCCTTGCAAAAAAAAGAAAGAACAACTGGTTGCACATAAGAAGCAGATTTTTCAATAATAGTATCATATATAAAGAGCTTTATGAAAGAAATGAGGACTGAGCACAGTTCTAAGCTCCTACCTCAACAGTGATTGAATTTGTGCCACACGCAAGATGAGTTGGAAAAATGAGAAGAATTATTTATGCCAGGGGGAGGGCAGGGCATAAATTTATTTATTTATTTATAAATTTATTTATAATTTATTTATAAATTTATTCCTGTTTTAAAAGGAAGTCACACTTGAATGAGTTTCAGAGAGATGAGTGCCAGTGTGCCAGGAGTGGAAGATGTTCTTGGTAGAAATGATCCTACGTGGGAGAGAGTGTGGGGAGTTCTTGGAAGGGGGGAAGTTCTAGATCCTGTGCAGAAGATAAGAGTGTTTGAGAAGGTAGGTACCACCTCCCCTGAGTACCCGGATGAGGCTCGAGGTTTGTGGGAAACCATAACTAAGGAAGAAGTTGTTCAGCAACGATCCATTGCCTTTTTTCTAGGAGTGTAACTGGCAGCGGTGAGCGTACTGAGTTCAGTTAAACAATCCAGGCAGTCTAGAGAAGTGTTGGGAAGGTCCACACCTCCAGGTTGTCTGGGACAGACCTGGTTTTCCCACTGTGCATTCTGCATCCCAGGGCAGCACCAGACGACCGGGAGGCAGATCATTCTATCTCCAGCTAGGTCCTAGGAAGCGGGCAGGGCGGATGTTCCCAGGACTGGAAACGTGTGTTTCCACCTGTGAGGAGAGAGTTGGAGGGGAGANGCTAATGGCCTCAACTCACACCCTTGCCCCATGCGGGAAGCCTTCTTTCTACTTCCCCCAAGTTCAGCTGTTTTCCTTCTCCAGTCCTTTGCTACTGTTGCTGATGAGCCCTCCGCATCAGATGTGGCCTATGAACTGAAGCCCGCCAGGCTCCTCTGTCCATGAGATTCTTCAGGGAAGAATGCTGGAGTGAGTAGCCATTCCCTTCCCCAGGGGATCATCCCTATCCAGGGGTTGAACCTGGGTGTTCTGCATTGCAGACAGATTTCTTACCATCTGAGCCACCAGGGAAGCCCATAAATAAACACCTCTACTTACAAAACAGGAGATTTCTCATCTCCGAATTCTCTGTGGCATTTGCTGCTTCAGAGTCTATGTTAGCAGTGGTGAAACTTGGTAAGATAACCCACCTACTATAAGAGCAGAGAAATGACAAGCCAACACGGCCTCAGATTCATAAAGTTCCAACGAGGCAGTAACTGCCAGAGGCACTGGCACCGTATTTTTTCCTAAGCTGAAATGAGCTGAACCCAAGTATAAAGCTTATTATGAATCTCATTTTCAGTTCTTTGGAAATCTTTCATGAGTCTTTGCTATCTAAGGAGACTGTCAAAGGAGAGTCTATGTGTAGTAGGGGATTAGGTTAGACAAATGCCTATAGAAATTCAATATCCATCTTTCTCCTTTCGATTCTGCTATGAAGAGAAGAAATCTTATCCTCCTTAGTAAATGAGCTAACAGAGACCTCTAAAGAGGCAGAGGTCATTAGACTGTATAGGGACCCTGAACACTATTCCTAAGGACAGATTCCAGGTTAGGTCACCAGCAAGGGTGAATAGATATATCAACAGATTATTTTTCACTGACATCTAAAATCAACAAACCAATCATTTTTTTTTATCAATCATGAGAGCTGTGCCTTAAACATTGAGCATTCATGATTATTAATAAAAGAGGCCATTCAGCAGCTTTACCACCCATTTTGAACTCAAATTAAGAAAATGCTTGAGTGTGCTTTTTGTCTAACACATTTCTGTAGTCTAAAATAAATATAAAGAGCAAGTGATAAGTCATTAGTAAAAAAAATAATAATAATAAAGCCCGAGATGTCCATTAAAATGATATATAACATAACCACATTTATTTAAGGAAGTATTCCAATATCAGAGGGCAAAGCTCAACAATGCAAAAACACAATTACTTTTTGCACCAACCTAATAGCTGTGTTTCCTCATGAATTCTCTTACTGGAAAACACCTTGATGCTGGAAAGACTGAAGGCAAAAAGACAAGGGAGTGGCAAAGGATGAGATGTTGGATGGCATCACTGACTCAATGGATGTGAGTTTGAACAAACTTTGGGAGACAGTGAGGGACAGGGAAGCCTGTCATGCCGCAGTACATGGGGTCCCAAAGAGATGGACACAACTTAGCGATTGAACAACAATAGCAACAAGCTGTGTTTCTTCTTGAGTTCATGTACTTTAACCTTCATTTACTTAATAAGAAGAATTTCCCCTCCCTTCATCTCACAAAGTTACTTTGAGGCTATTAGAATTAACTATGAAAGCAACCCCAAACTGTCAAAGGCCAAACAGATGTCACTCTGACTCTACTCATTCCAGAATTCCAGAGAATGGGAGATATATGCCAGCAGCCTTTGGTGCTGGACTGCCTGAGTTCAAATCTGAGCTCACACTCACTAACTGAGACCTTGAACAAGTGCATGCTTCCAATTCCCCATCTGTGAAATATGAAATGGATGGGCATCTGTATGGCACTTACAACAATGGCTAAAACCTATAAAACTTTCCTTGAAAAGTTAGGATGTGACTCAGTAAGGGCTTTTTAAATTTAATTTTTCCTGGACTATAGTTGATTTACAATGTTGTGTTAGTTTCAGGTGTACACCGAAGCGATTCAGTCATACACGTATCTCTCTCTCTCTCTCTCTCTCTCTCTATATATATATATATATATCCATCCTTTTTCAGATTCTTTTCCCATATAGGCTATTAGAGAATATTGAGTAGAGTTCCCTGTGCTATAAGTAGCCACCCCTCAACTATGTATAAACTTTGAGGATACTGAAGAATGGACGAGATATAGTTCCCACCTTTAGAGGTCATAGACTTAGGAGCGGCAGACACAGAGGTAAACAAATGTTATAATGGAGATAAAATGCGGTGAAGAACAAGGCATAGAGCCATTCCTAATCCTGTGCTCTGTCCTTTTGCCTTTCCTCTGCTTCCCTGTTCTTCAAAGACAAAATTCCCCGATAACCACCTCTACTTTCAAGGCTTAAGTTATAAACTGTGCTCCAGCAGAGCTAAGACCCACAGCCTAGGACTCCACCCTTACAATTCCTGTGAGGTATCCCCTGTGAGGATACCTGCAGGGTATCCCCATGTGGCTTCCTCCCATCCCCTGATTTCTGAATCTAAACCTCTTTCAACTAATCCCTCCACCTAATTAATGACCATGCCATGATAATTCTATCAGAGAAACATGCCCTACTTCTCAACCACTATACATATCTGCTATGTTCATCTTGACTATTGCAAGAGCTTCCTATGCATTTCTGGGCCTCGAGTCTCAACATCCCTACCCTCCACTCATTCCCCATTCAACCACCTGAGTTCTTCTAAAGCCTGTATCTGTTTTCACAATACTCAGTCTGGTAAATGGCTTCCCACTGCCAACCCTATTGAATTGTGATCTTAGGTCTACAGGACTCTAAATTCAAATCTCAAGCTCCTTTATAATTTAATTCATACTTCTCAGATTTCACATACACAAAAGAAGAAACCTCATGTACCTTTCTAGAATACACATGTACCTTCTATTCCTCTCCACTTTTGCTCTTGTTGATCCTCTCTGTTATTTCAAATATTCTATCTGCCAGCTATCCATTTACTAACCTGTTTCATCCTTCAATGTCCAGCTCAAATGCCACCTAATGCATATGGCTTTCCCTGATTAACAGGAATCCCCCAAAAAATCCCCAACCTACATACCATGTAGGTTGAACCGTAGGATTTACCGTATTTTGGGTATGTCAAAAATGGTCAAATAACAGTTTCAAATAATTCAAACTATAACTGAATATGTTTCTCTTACATCATTTACCCTGCTTCGGTAGACTTCTTTATACCCTGTCTTCATCCCTGCATACCCAGGTACCTAGCGGTGACAGAAAAGTAGATGCTCAAAAAATGCTTGAAGAATTCAAGATAATTGATATGTAAGGATCTTAATACTTCATTGAGTTCCCTTAAGTCTGTATCCATATTTCTCTCAATTTTCTGGAGCCCGACAAGGGTAAAGTCAGTCACCTAAGACTATCTTCTCAAGTCAGGAGTGTAGGTATCCTTTCTTCATTTCCATCAGGACCTCACTCTCTCTATCTACCAATTAATAATTGCCTAACCTAGAGTGATAACTGGCTCAGAGATGGTAAAGAATCTGCCTGCAGTGTGGGTGATCTGAGTTCAATCCCTGGGTTGGGAAGATCCCCTGGAGGAGGCATGGCAACCCACTCCAGTATTCTTGCCTGGAGAATCCTGTGGACAGAGAAGCTTGGCGGGCTACAGTCCCTGGGGTTGCAATGAGTCAGACACAGCTGAGCGGCTAAGAACAAACACAACCTATAGAGGGAAAAACCCACCTCCAGAGTCACCTTTTCTTTAAGTATGTGTGTGTTCAGCTGCTCAGTCTTATTCGACTTGTTTCAAGCCCATGGACTGTAGCCCACCAGGCTCCTCTGTCCATGGGATTCCTCAGGCAAGAATACTGGAGTGGGGTGCCATTTCCTTCTCCAGGGGATCTTCCAACCCAGGGATTGAACCTGCATCTTCTGTGTCTCCTGCAATGGCAGGCAGATTCTTTACCACTGAGCCACCTGGGAAGCCCTTCTTTAGGCAGCAAGGGTGTAATTTGTAACGCTAATCATTCAGGACATTCACTCATTCATCATTTAATCATTGGTGTGTGATTGGCCCTGAGAATACAGCAGTAAATGAGGCAACCAGAGACAATGAATTTAGAGTGCTTTTGTTCTTTAATCTGGTTTTCAGACATTTTTCCCTGAGAATCATCTGAAGATATTTTGAACATTTGAACAATATTTTCTATACTTAACACTTTTAAATGCCTTGTAAGCTGTTTAAAATTTTTAGCATAAGTTGAAATTGTCACAAAAGGATGTGATTTTCACATATATTAATATTTTCACCTATATATTACTATATTAATTTGAATGTATCAAATGAAATTTGAATATTATAAATTAAATGCTCAAGACTAGTTATTTTTATTGATAAAAAGTATTTTGTAAAATTTGGAAATTTTAGGCCTTTCCTCTCTCTTTTACAACTTACATTTCCATAATACTTTCTCCCTGGATTTTATACCTGTCTCTTATACACATCTAGANATTATAAATTAAATGCTCAAGACTAGTTATTTTTATTGATAAAAAGTATTTTGTAAAATTTGGAAATTTTAGGCCTTTCCTCTCTCTTTTACAACTTACATTTCCATAATACTTTCTCCCTGGATTTTATACACATATATTAAATCAAAACTGTAGAGCTGCATAGTTAGGTCAATTTACAAAAATATCCCTGGCAAACAATAAGCTGAATTGCACTTTCTTTCAGAAAAAAAATCTTCATTTATTATATCAGTTCAAATAGATATACTAATAAGCACCGCCAGAAACATTATAAAAACATTGAGAAATAAGTTACAAAATGAATCCTATAAAACAGATTATAAGTATTAAAAATTAAGATAATATAGATCTAATATGAATAATTAATTCATTTTCCATAAATTGTAAAAAGAAGATAAAGCAATACATTTGCTCTCAGCAACTAATTTATAATAAAACAATAAATGTATAGTTTATGAAATAATGAAAATATCATTCCTCTAGTAAGAGTGTGTATCTCTGTCCAGTTAAAGGCAAAGAATGGTCACATGAAGCAAAGATAATCTAACTATATACCATCACAAGAGACACAGAAATGTGAAAAGTTGAAAGTGAAAGGACAGAAAAATATATACCACACAAAGAGTATCCAGAAGTGAGCTGAAGTGGCTACAGTTCAGTTCATTCTCAGTCGTATGCAACTCTTTGCGATCCCATTGACTGCAGCACGCCAGGCTTCCCTGTCTATCACCAACTCCCAGAACTTGTTCAAATTTATGTCCGTTGAGTCAGTGACGCCATCCAACCATCTCATCCTCTGTCGTTCCCTTCTCCTCCCACCTTCAGTCTTTCCTAACATGAGGGTATTTTCCAATAAATCAGTTCTTTGTATGAGGCAGCCAAAGTATTGGAACTTCAGCTTCAGCATCAGTCCTTCCAAAGAATATTCAGGCCAGATTTCCCTTAGGATTCAATGATTTGATCTCCTTGCAGTCCAAGGGACTCTCAACAGTCTTCTCCAACACCACAGTTCAGAAGCATCAGTTCTTCAGTGCTCAGCTTTCTTTATAGTCCAACTCTCACATCCATACATGACTACTGGAAAAACCATAACTTTGACTAGACAGACCTTTGTAGGTAAAGTAATGTCTCTGGTTTTTAATATGCTGTCTAGGTTGGTCATAACTTTTCTTCCAAGGAGCAAGTGTCTTTTAATTTCATGGCTGCAGTCACCACCTGCAGTGATTTTGGAGCCTAAGAAAATAAAGTCTCTCCCGGTTTTCACTGTTTCCCCATCTATTTGCCATGAAGTGATGGGATCAGATGCCATGATCCCAGTATTTTGAATGCTGAGTTTTAAGACAGCTTTTTTATTCTCCTCTTTCACTTTCATCAAGATACTCTTTAGTTCCTCTTTGCTTTCTGCCATCAGGGTGGTGTCATCTACATATCTGAGGTTATTGCTATTTCTTCCTCCAGTAGCATAACGCAAAATAATCTTAGTGACAAACTTTGTTACTAGAGACAAAAAAGGACATAATGATAAAAGGGTCAGTTTATCAGGAAGACAAAATATGTATAAACAATGCATCTAACAACAGAGCACCTCAAAACATGAAGTAAAGTACGTAAATTTAAAGGCAAAATATAAAATTCAACAATAATATTTGAAAAGTTCAATACCTCACGCTCAACAATGGTTAGAACAACCAGGCAGATAACAATGAAATAGAAAATGTAAACACTGTAAACAAACTAAATGTAACAGACATCTATAGAGCACCCCAATCAACAACAAGCAGAATATACATTCTCCTCAAGTACAAATGGGCCACATTCCAGGATATATTCAGTTCAGTTCAGTTCAGTTCAGTCGCTCAGTCGTGTCCGACTCTTTGCGACCTCTTGAATCACAGCACACCAGGCCTCCCTGTTCATTACCATCTCTCGGAGTTCACTCAGACTCACGTCCATCAAGTCAGTGATGCCGTCCAGCCATCTCATCCTCGGTCGTNTCAGTCGTGTCCGACTCTTTGCGACCCCATGAATCGCAGCATGCCAGGCCTCCCTGTTCATCACCATCTCTCGGAGCTCACTCAGACTCACGTCCATCGAGTCTGTGATGCCATCCAGCCATCTCATCCTCGGTCATCCCCTTCTCCTCCTGCCTCCAATCCCTCCCAGCATCAGAGTCTTTTCCAATGAGTCAACTCTTCGCATGAGGTGGCCAAAGTACTGGAGTTTCAGCTTTAGCATCATTCCTTCCAAAGAACACCCAGGGTTGATCTCCTTCAGAATAGACTGGTTGGATCTCCTTGCAGTCCAAGGGACTCTCAAGAGTCTTCTCCAACACCATAGTTCAAAAGCATCAATTCTTCAGTGCTCAGCCTTCTTCACAGTCCAACTCTCACATCCATGCAACTCAAATGACCCCAGAGTCTGTAGGCCTGTTGCTGACCGAGTCCACCCCCAGCACAGCAAGGCTCAAAGCTGGAATACAAAAGGAGGCCCACTGACCACAGTGTACATATTGAATGATTATGAATCACACCAACAAACTGTTGAGTAACTCTCTCCTCCAGCCTTGACAAGGATCCCCCTCAAAACAACCAGGAGGACCAGGTTCCAGGTGGAATTCTCAGACTCCTCAGAGCTCCATCCCAGAACATGGCATCGTGAGGGAAGCTGTTGACCCCTGGCCACCAGCCCTCGGCCCGCCCATCTCGCTTCCTGTCTGTGCTCGGTCCCTGTGGTCATCGGCCCATACCTTCAAGCTCCTGTGTTCCCCATAAGCAGCTGCCCCTTGGCCCTCCCTGAAGTCTAGGGGTACACATCTCAGCAACCAGGTCTGCCCCCCTCCCCAAGAGAGGCCCAGAGAGGCCCTGTAGACTGCCATTGGGGCAGGAAGCTCTGATGTCATAGGAACCCAAAGCATAGAAAGGGGCCAGGCTTGGGATGGGCACGTGCCATTGATCTACCTGACATTGATGGGAGGCTCGGAGGCCAAGGCCAAGTGGGGTCCACTAAAATGCACCACTCAGGACATGGTACAGCTGGAGCTCCCCTGGTTTGGGTCCCCCTGGGCTCCTTCCAAGGCCCCCAAGGTGATTTTGGGGGAGGCAGCCAGGCAGCCCTGGCTTTGAGCCCTGGCTCTGTTCCTCGTGGGCTGTTCAGTCTTGGGTAAAGCATTTGTCCTCTCCTGGCCTCCTGTTTTACCAGTGAGGGTATTTAACCACCCACCTCATGGAAACCACAAGAGGCTCACGTGAGGGAACAATGTGGCAGGGTCATCAAGGCCTCACAGACATGATGCTCTCGATTGTCTGGTAGACAGAGCTTGGGAAACACAACCATCCCTTTCTCACCTGAGTGCCGTGGAATAAGGAAAGGAAAATAAGGAGTTGTATTGAGTTACAAACTGAACTGTGGCTGCAAAGGTCCCAAGGGAACCCACTTTTATGAGTCTTCTCTCCTTATTTGCCAGGTACGGGTTATCCCTCCAAAGTAAGCCCTGGCAGAGCTTTGCTCCACCCCAATTAGAGCCTCAGGGCCGTGAGTATGGGGCTCCCTTGGGAACTGATGATGCAAGCGCCCCAGGCAGAGCAGGGCTCAACTCTAGTTTGTACATGGGCTTCCCTGTGGCTCAGTTGGTAAAGAATCCCCTTGCAATACAGAAGACCTCACAGGCCTCACATAGGCTGGGGTCAGGAAGATCCTCTGGAGAAGGAAATGGCAACCCACTCCAGTATTCTTGCCTGGAGATTCCCATGGACAGAGGAGCCTGGCAGGCTACAGTCCATGGAGCCAAAGATAGACACAACTGAGTGACTAAACCTCCAGCACCACCAAAGCACTCTAGGGTTGCAGGACCAGCTTTTCTCCTTTCTACCTTGAATTTCACTCTGGGTGGATCCTCTGCTAGAGGAGATAACTCTCCCTCCACTTTGGTAGTTGGGGGAGGAGACTGTGGCCCCTGTGGGAGAAGAAACCCTGGGGTGCAAGGTCTCCTGGGGTCCGTAAGCCCTAGCCAGGGTGTAAGTCCTGGAAGCGTCCCTGCACACCGTGCTGTTGGTGTCCTCTCTGGGGTACTCAGTGGAGATGGAGCTGCTTATCAAGGTCAGAGCCCAAACCCAGGAGCTGGGCACTTGGAGAGGACGAGAGAGGTGAGGGATTCCAGGAGGCTGGTGGGCATGGCGCAGAGCCAAGCGACGGGTTCTGACTTCAGGAGGAAACTGGGGTCAGCAGAGCAGAGTAAGTGCCTGACAGCCAGCCGGGAAGTCTGACAGAGGCAGAGCGTGTAGAGCAGAGAGTGGAAGAGAAAGTCCACGCGCTTCCCCACGAATGATCCAGAGGTCACAGGAGGCCGTGAAATTAACCACACAGAATGACGCTGTCTGTCCTGGGCTACCACGCCAGAGTTGAAGTGTTAGAGCGTTATTTAAGCTTCTGTGACCCACCCATCAGAGCGCAGGTGTAGAGCCTTTTATACAGAACCTGAAGGAAATGGCAATCCACTCCAGTACTATTGCCTGGAAAATCCCATGGACAGAGGAGCCTGGTAGGCTACAGCCCATGGGGTCGCAAAGAGTCGGACATGACTGAGCGACTTTACCTTACCTTACCTCCTGTCAGCAGTGGCAACTATGAATTCCTTAGAACGGGGCTTCTCAGTCTCAATACTATGTTTGGGGCTGATCATTTTATTTTTTATGTTGCTACCGTCTTTTTTTCTTACATTTTTTAAATTTATCAAAGAAAGATAATCTTCTCCAATTACATGGCTGATTATTCTTTGTTGTCAGGCTGTCCTGTGCATCATAGGATGTCTTAGCAGCCTCTCTGGTCACTGCCCACTAACTACTCACAGTCAGCAGCCCCGTCACATGGTGACAATCAGAAATGTCTCCAGACATGGCCAGATGTGCCCTGGGTGACAAAACTGTCCTTGGAGGAGAGCTACCTCCTTAGACAAGAGCAGGTAGAAACAGAGGATGATATTCAAAAAGGAGTCTTGGATCCTCAGCGCCTCCTCTGACTGCAGAAAGGTTGCTCAAGGACTCACACCAGTGGATGCTCAAGGCAGCAACTCTAAGAGCAAGGGAAAGGGGGGAAAGGGCCACGGGGGCTCATCTACCGACAACAATGTAACTAACACTCCCTGAGGGCACACAGGCACCCCCTGCGCCCTGGGCTTTTTGTCTGGATTGTCTCAGGACTCTCACAAGCATTCTATATATGACGCAGGGATGAAGGTCACCCTACCTTGGAGGAGGGGAACCTGAGGCTTGAAAACAGACCCACAACTTACTTAAGATCAAACAGCTGGCACTGCAGCTGAGACTGGAGCTCAAGCCAATACAGTTCAGAGCTGGCACACTTAAGCATCAATGCCACAACCATCTTAATAGGAATGATGACCATATGCCAGCTGTGAGCTTACGGAAGACACCAAACAGAGTGTAGGTGATTTCATCCATTCCTCACCACCCCTCTGTAAGTAGCCAGGGTGAGATGGGGGCCCCAGGAGAGGCAGAGCCCAGGTCTTCCTTGACTTTCGCCAACCCAGGTGGGCACAACAGTCAGAATGCAAGTTTCACTCAGCCAGCCTCGCCAAGAGCCACAGCTTCATCTGAGAACCTTTGAACTTGCAGGCAAATAGCAGCTTACCTGGAAAGTCTTTGCCCAGTGTCTGAACATGAGATCCTGAACTAGTAGGAACTCTAGCCTCTTCCTAGCCCAACACCCACTTGGTACCCGGAGATTCCAGGAAAGGAAAACAAATGCTGAGAGTGTTGGGGGAGGGGGGAAATTCTGTCTTTGAAAAACAAGATGTCAGCAGCTCGGCCCTGGATCCCAGGAAGGCTTCAGTCACATTCCAGGACTTGTTCATCACGCGGCTCAGGGACGGGATTTGCAAAAGGAATCTTTTTTTTTTTTTTTCCTTTCCCATTGCTTAAAGGATCTGAAGAGTTATTAAAAACAAAAGACGATGAAGTTTCAGAAGTACATCAACAGCATCCCTTTAAAAACACACCCAAGCCCAAGATGAATGCTCGAAGGACAAGATACTGTACTGATTAATTATTAAGAACACATTTTGTGCGGTTTGACAGCTATGCCAGAGCAATGTGCTTCAGAGTGATTAAACCTCAATAAATGTGGTTCTAATCATGAGCTGGTATTGAATGATCAGACAATGGCAGCCTTAGTAAATCTTAATTAGTTTTGTCTTTTGAGACCTTCATTTAAATTCTGAGTAATACAAATGTTGGTTGGAGCCTGACAGGGAGCCATGGCTGTCCTTCTAGGGGTGCCGCCCTCAGCTTGCCATCTCCTAGCCCCACCGACACTCAAGATTTGCCAGCCCAAAGGATCACTGAGGAGGAACCAAAGACAGAATTGGGGTGGAGGGAGGCACCACCATTTTTGTGCGTGGTTGGGATTCCAACAGAGAAAGCTAGTGCTTCTTCAAACACCTCTGAGGAAGGAAAGTGTCACTAGGCTGAACGGTAAGACTTTAGGGTAAAAACAATCTTTTCTAAAATGTGGGGCTCTGAAGGATTTCCCACTAGTGAGCCAGTGGTTAAGACTCTGCACTTCCAATGCATGGGGCTCAGGTTTGATTCCTGGTCAGAAAACTAAGATCCCACATATCGTGAGGTGCAGTCAAAAAATTAAATAAACAGATAAATAAAATATGGAACTCTGAGAGCCCGCCCCCCCCCACACACACACACAAAAAAAAAAAAAGAGAGAGGGAGGCTGAGTGGGAGGGAAAGTCAGGGATTCCCATGAGCTTGAAGCTAGGACTAGGAACTGGAAGGGTGGGCAGATGGATGACTCTGTGATGGGGCCAACCACCAGTCCCACTGGAGCCCTTTCAGGGTAAACAAACTGGCCAAGGCACACAGCCCTGCTTCAAAAGAACCACAATTACTTGTTTTATTGCTTAGGGTTATAAGATGATGGTATCTCAAAAGGAGGTGACAGCACGTTAACAGATCCACCCCTGAGGGTGCCTGGCCCAGACACAGAGGCTCTCTCCCTTCTCCAAACAGAGGTGCGGGCACAATTAGACGCCTCCAAAATGAGAGAGTTCTCTGCTTGGGGAACCCACTAGAAAGCCAGCCAGTGTGCTTCCCCAGCCTCCATGCGCATTTTGGCAAATTAACTCCTAATTTGGGAAAGGGAAAAGGGGGTGTCTCCTTCAGTAATGCCTCCCTCCGGAGATGGCATCTCTGAGAAGCAACATTTTGCTGTAAAAGTACAACAAATGTCAGCATAGAGAGGCTGCAGAGCTGGGGATTTACAACAGTCTGTGACCAGACTGATTCCAGACTGGGGCAGATTGGGGTAGTCAGGCAAAGCCAGCGATCCCTGTCCCAGGAGGCAGGGGGCCTGGGTCCCACCCCTGCTGTTAACTTTTGTGTGACCTTGGGCAAGTTCCTTCTCCTCAAGTCATCATTTAAAATAGAAGTATTCAGTTCAGTTCAGTTCAGTCGCTCAGTCGTGTCCGACTCTTTGCGACCCCACGAATCGCAGTACACCAGGCCTCCTTGTTCATCACCAACTACTAGAGTTCACTCAGACTCACGTCCATCGAGTCCATGATGCCATCCAGCCATCTCATCCTCTGTCGTCCCCTTCTCCTCCTGCCCCCAATCCTTCCCAGCATCAAAGTCTTTTCCAATGAGTCAACTCTTCCCATGAGGTGGCCAAAGTACTGAAGTTTCAGCTTTAGCATCATTCCTTCCAAAGAAATCCCAGGGCTGATCTCCTTCAGAATGGACTGGTTG
>SJYV01038584.1:0-20042 GCA_006410875.1 Neotragus pygmaeus | reverse complement strand
AGGGGTGGGTGAGAGTCAAGTGGAGTGGTACGAAGAGTGATGTGATGTCAGTAAGTGGAGGTGAGAAATGTAAGTGATTTTCTGCAAAGGTTTATGGAGAACTCTTGCTGCTGAGGAATTTGAAGTCAAGGGAGGCTAAAACTATTTAAACTGAGAAATAAAAGAATAGCTTCATATGATGAGAATAATCTAATAGGGAGATACTGATAAGAGGAAAAAGGAAAGACAGAACATTCTTTATCAAGCACAATGAGAAAAATATTTACCTAAAATAGGGAAAAATATCCCAAAACATTTGGTTCATTAGAAGCAAATAAAGAAGAGGGAACTGACAGGTTTGCAGATTTTGTCATGGGGAGATGAATGAGCAAAACTAAAATGCTACTTTTTTTTTCTTCTTAGAGATGTGAAAGCAAAGTCAGTGACAGAAATTAAGAGGTAGGCACATTCAGAGAAATGAGACTCTAGGAGAGAGCTCATGAAATCCATTTGAATCTCTCATGACAGACATATAATGCCCAGTTTCTTAATACTCTCTCATGGCATTTGCTGCGTGGATTGTCAGTAATCTTGACCTAAGTATATTCACCAAAGTGGGTGGTATGTGGGACTAGCAGGTGTAGGCACTGAGAACTTGGGTGGCTAAGTTTACTCAGTTGTTTCAACTGTTTCATGGTTGGATTGTAGTATAGTAGACATATAACTTTCGCAGTCTAAGTACAATTTTCTATGCTATTGCTATGGCGTGAATGTCTGTGGCCATGTTGAAATCCTAATGACAAGCGTGGTGATATAAGGAGGTGAGGCTTTTGGGAGGTGATTATTGCATCACAGTAGAGCCCTCATCAATTCCCTTCTAAAGGAATCTCCAGAGAGCTCTCTTGCTCCCTTTTATCATCTAAGGACACGTGAGAAGTCTACGACTCAGAAAGAGGGCCTTCGCCCAGTCATACTTGTACCCTAGCCTCAAGCTTCCAGCCTCCAGCTATATAAGCTATGCAATCTAGTATTTTGTTAGAGTAGCCCATACAGACTAAGACAACACTCATGAGCTGTCTGGGATATTTAAACTGTGTGCCTCGAAAATATTTAGCTGTCTGAAAAAAGAAAAAATATCAATGCATTTTAAATATCCCTCCTTCTCCTTTCTGCAGACACCTCCTGCCTACCCTTAGAGGATATCTGTGAGTTCACAGTGAAATGTGCTTTTATATATACATATATAGATACATCTATGTATATCTGGAGAAGGCAATGGCAACCCACTCCAGTACTCTTGCCTGGAGAATCCCGTGGACGGAGGAGCCTGGTAGGCTGCAGTCGGTGGGGTCGCTAAGAGTCGGACACGACTTCACTTTCACTTTTCACTTTCATGCATTGGAGAAGGAAATAGCAACCCACTCCAGTGTTCTACATATCTATATATCTATAGATATAGATATATAAAATCTAGAGATATAGAAATACATTATCTCAAGAGAGGGAGGGAAAGAGAAGAAAATGGTCTAAGATAGAACCTTAAATAAATCTTTGACAATATATAAATCTTAGGATCCCTCAAAACCTAGAATGATTCTCAAAAGATTAAAATATAGGTAACTGATTAAACATCCAGACATTACAGATCCAAGTGCAAAATGCTTACATTTTGTTTCCTCTTGATACTTTTTTTGTGTCCTTTTACTTACCATCAACGTTTACTCCAAGTTCTGGCATGTTATTTGAACCCCCTTCTAAGTAACTGATTAGAATTTTTTCAGTATGCAGTACTCACTTTGTTGTCTGTTTCTTGCTTTTATTTTGAAAATTTTTTCTTTATCTGAATGTGTTCTCTGCTGATACCAAGTGGCTCGCATTGCAGGGATCCAATGTATTCAGTTATTTGAGAACAGAAGTGGGACCCATTCCCCCTGAGTTTCCTCTTCTTGCTTTGGGTACTGTTACTTGATAGAGGGGTGTTGACTCAGCCTTCCTCAGTGACAGTGGCTTCAATTGTATTACATCACCTCTGGTAAGTGGCCACTGAGAATACTTTCTGAAGTCTCATATATGGGTTAGTGGAAAATTACAAAGTGCTTAAACTCATCCAAGTTCTTGGATTTCCCCTATTTATATTCTCTCCTAGACTTTGCTTCTCTTTGCTTGAAATTTTTCTCTCTGTTAGAAAATGCACTTAAATTATAGTTTGGCCCATTCCCTGACCATACTGAACTGGGAGCGTGTACCTTCTCTCAATCTGGTCCTATCTGAACTTTATCTTCCAGAAAAATAAGTAACCCATCCTATTTAATGCAATCATTGCCTTTCTCATAAATTGATAGATAAAGAGAAAAGGAATTAATATTGCTTTTGCTTTTACCTATAGGTTTCATTTCTTCTGATATGTTTGGAAAGACTGGAACTACTTTTTAAAATTTGACTACTAAAAAGCCAACAAAGTTTTTTCTAGATTGTACTAACATACTTGAAGTATAGATCAGACGAGGAAATGATATTACATTCTTCTTAACCGAGAATGATATATTTGCAACGCTGAACTTTGCTGAATGTCATATGTAAAGGGAACATTTTTAAAGTAGGCTATGTAGAAGCTGATGTTTGGAATAAAGATTAAGCTGTCATTACTTCTGAAGAATTGGTAAAGAAAGTAGGAACAACTAAGCTAGTTATATGAGCATGTGATAGGAATAAGAACTAGGATGAGAAGTTGAAATTACTTGAGCAGAATTTATCTTAATAGATGAAATCACATGATAAACACTGGAAGTCCCCAACATGAAGAATGGGCTGTCCCAGAACGGTGAGCTGTTTGTGGTGGAGGGGACATTAAATCATGGGCTATATGGTCATTTGTCAAGGATGATGTGGAAATAATCCTTTCACTAGAGAGGTGGTGGAATTGATGTTCCTTCCAAATCTAATAATCTCTAATTTCATGTGAGTCAAATTGAAAATGCTATCTCTTAAAGGATAATCTGATATTTCTTGAACATTTCTTCAATATTTACAATTGCAAGCATAAAAATAGTAACAGATTGTGCTCAGAAAAATATATTATTGCAAACATGTAAATTATTAGAGGGCTTCCCAGGTGTTTCAAATGGTAAAGAATCCACCTCCCAATGCAGGGTACAGGGGTTTGATCTGGGTCAGGAAGATCCCCTAGAGAAGGAAATGGCAACACACTCCAGTAATCTTTCCTGGGAAATCCCATGACAGAGAGCCTGGGGGGCTACAGTCCATCGGGTCACAAAAAGTTGGGCAAAAATGAGTGATTGAGCATAGCACATTCTTAATAATGGATTAAACTGAATTAAGAACAAAAGTTTTAAAAGGGACAATGATAATGGTACATTATATGAACCCGGTCAGGTATCGTCATGCATATTTGTGTTCCAAATAATATAATACTATTTGTTCACTTACTATGCCCCTTTAACATGCCAGTCAAACTGCTAGGCTTCCAGATTACAAATAAACAACAAAAAAATTAAAAAACAAACAGAAAGAAAAAACTTACCTTTTTTTTTTCTTTTCATGTAACTGGTGAAACAGAAAATCATCATGTGTTATTAATATGATTATAAAGAAAATCTAAAACTGAAGAAGCCAGCAAAACAATGGTATGATACTTTAATTCACTTCTTTAAATAGATGACAAATAGACAAGATGTAAATAAAATATGAAAGATGAATAACACATAGCTCATTTTTAACATATTGAATTTTATATTCTGAAGGCAGAGGAGAAAATAGTTTTACCTCCAAATGTTTAAGAAACAGACACAAAACAGATCAAAATTTAGGAAAATGTCAATTAAATATGGAAATAGTATGAAAAATATTCTTTTTTTCTGAAATCAAATAGCTGAAATTAACTCTAAATTAGGAAAAAAATATTGTTTGAAACAGATAAACAGAATTTCAGTATACACAGAAATTTTGTTTTAAAATATACAGAGGAAATAAAATTTCTAAAGATAAAAATAGTAATGGAAATTGAAATACTACTATTTTAAAGGCCTAGAAAATTCCATTTAAGCAGCAGTAAGAATGAAAATAAGTGAATTTAGAATTCAACATAAATGTTATTAAAAAGAAACAATTTAGTGAGAGCCTGAGGCTGAAAAGATGTGGCAAAGATCAAAAGGAAATTAATAGGCTAGCATTAAAATGGTAGGATCAGTACAATGCAAAATTGGGTCTTTTAATTAACTGAAATGTAAGTTCAGAAAACAAAGAAAAAATGTATAAATCATAAATATTAGAACATAGTGAGAATATAAAAACAATCATAAATTCAAGTAACTAACACAATTTACATTTTCACCACCATTTAGAATTGTTTTGGAGGTACTAAACAATACAATCAAACAAGGAAAATAGATTAAAATGATAAAAATTTCAGTGAAGAAGTTAATGCCATCATTATTTGAAGATAATATATTTGTACAAGTGGCAATCTAAAAGACATTAACTGAATAACTAGTAATTAAGAAATTTGCTTGCGGACAACATTTATCATTTTATTCATTGATAAATCTGAGATAAAATGGTGCTATAAGTTCTTGATTTAAATTTTCCCTGTCTTTTGCTAAATAAGGGTAAATGAGATCAGAAGGCAATAATGTATAGTAAATACTTAAGACTAACAAGTCCATTTAAGGAAGTTTGTAAGTGTAAGTGAAAGTCTCTCAGTCCTGTCTGACTCTTTGCAACCCCATGGACTGTATAGTCCATGGAATTCTCCAGGCCAGGATACTGGAGTGGGTAGCCTCTCCCTCTCCAGGGGATCTTCCCAACCCAGGGATCGAACCCAGGTCTCCTGCACTGTAGGTGGATTCTTTATCACAAGGGAAGCCCAAAGGAAGTTTGGGACTTATTAATTCTTTATCTTTCATAGTACCCAAGGAGAAATAGGTGGTTACCACGAAAGCAGCTAAGAAGAAATCAGCTAAAATTTTAACAAATTCTTAAAGGCCAAGTATAGGGCTGACATGTTAGTGTGGGATGTCTAGAGTTCCCGGTCGCAAGAGAAGTTGGCATTCATCAACAAGCACTTTTCCAAGAGAGCCTTTTTTTGTGTGAGGCACAGAGCAGTAAGACAAAGTCATGTGCACGCAGCCTGTACAGTCACGTAGGCCTCGCTTTAGGAGAGCTCTGCATCGAGTCTGATGCTCTGCACCATCTTGAATTTAATAGTTTTTGAACAAGGGGCCCAAGGTGTTTAGTTTGCACTCAGAGTCACAAGTTTTGTACCCAGTTGGCATGTTGGAGGTGATTAGTTGCTGAAGGGAGACAGAAACTAATCCCTGTTCATTTTCCCAAACATTTCCCTCTTCCTACGCAGGGCTCAGACAAAACTCCAGTAATTCTGGAGTTAGAGGCAAAGTCTTTCTGCCTTCGATGGAGGAGTAGCCAACTGTCTTAGACCCATCATACAGGCAAAGATCCATTGTTACCTGGGGAGGGGCAGAAGCCAAAACCTTCTGTCCTCAGAGTAGGTATGTTCATGAGCTTGGAAGGCTCATTATTGTTAAATGTCAGTCCCCATGGTTGATCTATGAAGATAATCCCAGTGACTATTCCAGCATGCACTTTACAATTTGACAGTTCAGTATGAAAATGTAAATGAGAAACTGCAGAATCCAGAACAGCCAGCAGAGTTTTGAAAGAGGACTACTAAGTGAGTGTTTGCATTACCTCAGTTTCAGACTCTGAAGTTGTAGTAACATGATACAGATGCAGCGACACTAGCATGACAAACATGCAGACAGGGCTTCCCCTGGCTCAGCTGGGAAAGATCCACCTGCAGTGCCGGAGACCTGGGTTCGATCCCTGGGTTGGGAAGATCCCTTGGAGAAAGGAGAGGCTACCCACTCCATTATTCTGGCCTGGAGAATTCCATGGACTGTATAGTCCATGGGGTCACAAAGAGTCAGACAGGACAGAGTGAATTTCACTTTCACTATCAAACATGCAGATGAACAGAATAAGCCATGTCCAACTCTTGTGACCCTGTGGACTGAAAGTCCACATAATAGCATAGGTAAAGAATCATGCTAAATGAAAGACCCCAGACATTAACAGGCTACATATTCTGTGGCTCAGTTTATATGACGTTATGGAAAAGACAATTTTTTTAATTTTATTTTTATTTTATTTTACTTTACAATACTGTATTGGTTTTGCCATACATTGACATGAATCCACCACGGGTGTATACGAGCTCCCGATCCTGAACCCCCCTCCCACCTCCCACACCATATCATCTCTCTGGATCCTCCCCATGCACCAACCCCAAGCATCCTGTATCCTGTATTGAACATAGACTGGCACTTCATTTCTTACATGATAGTATACATGTTTCAATGCCATTCTCCCAAATCATCCCACCCTTGCCCTCTCCCTCAGAGTCCAAAAGTCCGTTCTATACATCTGTGTCTCTTTTGCTGTCTCGCATACAGGGTCATCATTACCATTTTTCTAAATTTCATATATATGTGTCAGTATACTATATTGGTGTTTTTCTTTCTGGCTTACTTCACTCTGTATAATTGGCTCCAGTTTCATCCATCTCATTATAACTGATACAAATATATTCTTTTTAAAAGGGTCAAATCAGATCCATGATTCTCGGGGACTGGAGGTGGGAGAGAAATGACTACAAAATGGCACAAAAAAAGATTTGGGGTGATAGATATAGTTTACATCTTGACTGAAGTGGTTATTACACAATTTTGTACACTTGTGGAAATTCATAGAACAACATATCCTAAAACCTGATGCTGGGAAAGCTTGATGGCAAAAAGAGAAGGGGGAACAGAAGATGAGATGGTTAGTTAGCATCATCTACTCAACGGACATGAATTTGAGCAAACTTTGGGAGACAGTGGAAGACAGAGGAGCCTGGCATGCTGCAGTCCATGGGGTTGCAAAGATTTGGACACAACTTAGTGGCTGAACAACAAAAAAAGTGTGAGTTTTACTCTTGGTAAATTATACCTTAGCTTAAAATACCCTCACTCAAATTTAGAAAATTGAATATAAAATCATTTTTATATATCAAATTGGAAAATATCCAAAAACTAGGTGATAGCACCTTTGCTTGTTGCAGTGGTTAGGGAAAGCAATGTGATTAGTGAAGTGTCAAATGACATAATATGTATTTAGAAAAATTTGACTATACATATTATGATTTATATACTATTTGATCCCTCAAATCTCTAGGAATTTATACTAGAAATGTAATTTTACACATACCCGAATAGGTACAATAATACTCATTGCATCATATTTATTGAATTTGAAGCAATTTAAATGTCTGTTAGTATACGATTGGTTAAGTTATGGGGTAATCAATCAGTTGGATGCATAGTATGTTGCTGGTTTTTTTTTTTTTTTAAGATCAGTTTTACAGTTATGAGTAGTAACTTGATGCAGAAAATAGGTAAAAAAAAAAAAGCAAGGGCCAGATAACTGACAATAAAAAAAAAATTATATTTCAAAGTGTATATGTATGTGCCCTGTGCATGGAATGCTGTAAGTATTAACAGCACTAGTATATGATGAAGGTGAACTGGAGTATGAGAGACGTGTAGAAACAAAATTTATATTTCATGATTTATCATCTCATAATCTTTTTAAACCTCAACATTCAGAAAACTAAGATAATGGCATCCAGTCCCATCATTTCAAAGTGAATATATGGGGAAACAATGGAAACAGTGACAGACTTTATTTTCTTGGGCTCCAAAATCATTGCAGATTATGACTGCAGTCATGAAACTAAAAGACTCTTTCTCCTTGGAAGAAAAGCTATGACCAACCTAGACAGCATATTAAAAAGCAGAAGCATTACTTTGCCAGCAAAGGTCCATCTAGTCAGTGCTATGGTTTTTCCAGTTGTTATGCATGGATGTGAGAGTTGGACTACAAAGAAAGCTGAGTGCTGAAGAACTGTGATGCTTTTGAACTGTGGTGTTGGAGAAGGCTCTTGAGTCCCTTGGGCTGCGAGGAGATCCAACCAGTCCATCCTAAAAATATCAGTCCTGAATATTCATTGGAAGGACTGATGCTGAAGCTGAAACTACAATGCTTTGGCTACCTGATTCAAAGAACTGACTCATTAGAAAAGCCCCTGATGCTGGGAATGATTGAAGGCAGAAGGAGAAAGGGATGACAGAGGATGAGATGGGTGGATGGCATCACCGACTCAATGGACATGGCTTTGAGCTAGCTCAAAGAATTGGTGATGAACAGGAAGCCTGGTGTGCTACAGTCCATGGAATCGCAGAGTCAGACATGACTGAGCAACTGATCTGAACTGAGTCTTGTTAAGACTTTGTGATATTTGCCTATAGTTAAGACTATAGTAACTCTTTAAAAATGAAACAGAAATCAGAAATATTTCAGAACTGTGATACCTTGCGCATGTCTGCTTCTCTCTCTTCTCAGCTTCCTTGCAGTGAGAGTAAAAGCCAGAACAGGTACGTTGCAGGTTCTGGGTCACACAACTCTCAGACTTAATTAGCTATACAAATCCATGAGTTTCTGCTCTTCAGTGGCTGGGTGAGAACCAAGGTAAAAGTAGCCAGTGGTAGGACTTGCCTTGATTCTCTACTTGCATTGAAAGTCAACCAACTAACTAAAAAAACCAAAATGCCCGACAGACAAACACGTGGAACCAAATCACCCTGAAGTGCTTCGTCCTGCTCAGTGCCAGTTACTAGAAATGGAGAGAATTAACATGAGCCGGGTTGGGAGTTGCCCCCTTGCAGTCTGGTAGTCTGGGAGCACTGATGCTCCTTCCTGGTCCCTCATCCCGGAAATTCAACTTTACTGCTTTTTGGTGTGTGTTGATCTTGTCACCACTAGCCTTCTAGAGCAGAGACTGCTGCATTTTCTTTCTTTTCCTGGTTCCCATTTGAGACAGATTGACTTAGTGCTAAAGCAATGAAAATTCCTAACAAGGAAAATATCAGTAAAAACTCACTTAGGAGTATTAAAGCATCAGAAAACAAAACAAAAATATGACTTTTGCTAAAGAAGTCCTTTGTGAAATGTATTAAGTCTCTTAGCGAGAAGCAGATGGAGTGCAAAATATTTTTTAACATGAAATTTTTGAGGGGAAAATTCAATACACACACTTAAGAGGAACATAGTCAAGGAAAATCTAGCCAAATAGATTCTATTATTTTGCAAGGAAAAATATTAAACTTGAATAAATAAAGAACCTTGAAGGAATTGAATCAATAATAAAATACTTCCAACCAAACTCTCTCAAACTCACTTGCTTTGACAGGTGCATTCTTCAACATTCAAGATAGCTCCTATACACTACATGTAATGTCAGAAAACAGAAATGAAAGAAAATGCTGAATTCTGAATTTCTGAATGAAACAATTGCTTTCTAAAGCCAGAAAAAGATAATAGAAGTAAAACACTATAGGACCATTCACTTGCAAAGATATTTTGTTCCCTTTAGAAATCTTAAATAAATTTGAATTAGAAGCAGCAGTATAATGAAGATCACAGTACATCATGATCAAGTAGAAGTGAGGATGGTTTAAGAAAATCTGTTGCTATAATCTACTTCAGTGATGGGCTAAAAGAGAAACANAAGGAAAAGAATTGGGAAAGCCCTCCATTGGAAACAGAGGAGTTAGTGACAAATAGCAGTATAATGAAGATCACAGTACATCATGATCAAGTAGAAGTGAGGATGGTTTAATCTAAGAAAATCTGTTGCTATAATCTACTTCAGTGATGGGCTAAAAGAGAAACAAAATCATAGTATTGTGTAAAATAGTGAGGAAGACATACGATAAAGTCAAAAGTAGTTATGATTAATAAAGTCTTGTCATGTTAGAAATAGAAGGAAAGTTCCTTGCTTTACAAAGCTTGTCTAAACTAATAACTACAATGGAATGTTATACTTTTGAGGATAGCTTTGGTGGTGGTGGTATTTTTGTAGTCTTGCATGGTTGGGGTGAACAACCGAGACTCGAAAGTCATCAAACATATGAAAGAATTTTTTCCTGAAGGGGTCTGCCTGTGTTTGAAGCTTCCCTGGGAGGACTTTGAAAAACACATACTTACAAGGAGGAGGAGGATTTGGCAGCTCTCTGTGCTTGCAGACAAGGAGCAGAGTTCAGGGTATGCCTGGGAGAAGAGCGCTGAAAAATTCACCAAGGAAGTGAAGAAGCCTGGGGTGGAAGCCTTAAGAACAGTAATTTTCTGCAATGTAGTAGGAGCCCCACTAAATTCCTGAAGTCAGTGTTGATTACATGATGAGAAGAAAGGGTGAATCCTCTCTGGCGAAAAAAGATAAATCATCAGGCATTTCTGCCAAGTTTTTTATTTACTGCTAATCAATGGTGTTAGGATTCAGTTTACATGGTGAGGGGTGTGCACCTAATGTAAGGAAGGGGGTTTCTAGGGTGCTGATAAGGTACTGCTTTGGATGTCTGAGTGCTTCCCCGATAGCTCAGTCAGTAAAGAAACCACCTGCCATGCAGGAGACCCCGGTTTGATTCCTGGATTGGCAAAATCCCCTGGAGAAGAGATAGACTACCCACTCCAGTATTCTTGGGCTTCCCTTGGGGCTCAGCTGGTAAAGAATCTGCCTGTAATGCAGAAGGCCTGGGTTCGATTCTTGGGTTGGAAAGATCCCCTGGAGAAGGGAAAGGCTACTCACTCCAGTATTCTGGCCTGGAGAATTTCATGCACTATAGTCCATGAGGTCACAAACAGTCGGCCACTATTGACTTTCACTTTCACTTTTACTTTGGATGTCTGAACTTGTTAGTCTGAGCGTTCACTATGTGACACTTCAAATTTTTTTCATTAAAAATTACTGTGCTTGCATTTAAATATATTTTTATTCACTTAAAAACTTAAAATACACATATACATAAAATAATTTTAGTTCCAATGATCCCTATGCTGAAGCAAATATATTTCAGGACTTTGCAAATAGGAAAAATAGATTGTGGCTGCTATGTTGTGTATTTAAAGAAGGTAAAAATCAATTTGTTTCACAGGTGCTAGGAAATGAAAATTTGTGCAGTTTTTATCAAAAAGAGTGTTTTCAACTCATTCTTCATGCCTAAATTGATGCTAGACTCTGCAGAATACACTCAGTTTTCAATAGCGATGAATGTAAAAGGTGAGGAAAAAGGTACTATGAAAAGCAATGTTCCTTATTTTTATATCCAAAATTGTTGACAAGCATCACTTTTGTGTCAGTACAGTGAATATTCTAATCATGTCTTATTTTAGTGTCAGTTATAATGCTCCATAAATTGTGTATGTCTTTTAAGTGGTGGGGGCAGGGGGCGGGGGGAGACGAGAGAAGAGAAAGGAGAACTTTTAAATTCAGTCCTTCTCATTTTGTATCTCTAACATCTTTAAAAGGATGTTAGCAGTTAATCAACACAAATTTAATGTTATCATTTTGTCTGACTAGGCAGTTACTTTAACGACCGTCATTTTCACACCATCTCTGTCAATATGAGGTCTGTAACAGGCAATACAACTCCAAATGTGATGCTTCAGAGTGAGTGCCTGTATAGATTTAAATGTCTGATGAAATCTATTTAAATGGTAGCTCATGGTATTTAATAATATATTTCCCTTTGTATTTGACATGTACTAAAAGGCACCATTCTTCTAAAGGTCATTTATGTCTTACTGCATATATATTTTTTCTTGTCAAACTCTCTGTTATGCATGCCTCTCTCTCTGGTACATAACTACTACAGTAGTTATGCCTCTCTCAACTACTACAGTCACTGCGCTTGGCACACTAATGCCCTGGTGTTCTGAAAGTGTTAATGTAGCTCCTTAAGCATCTAGTTTAATACATGAGGGTGAGTGGGGTACTGATGATGAGCTAGCTCAGTATATGTTATAGAGAATCAGTCATTCTTGTGAAAGTGGCAGTTAAATACACTTTAATTGAGATATTTGTTACAAGTGGGAAGTTTTAAAAGTGCTGATGAATTAAGAATCCGTTTTAGAGTCAGACTTAATGTTTGGCTGCAGGGCTAATGTCTAGAGGATATTTAAGATAGCACAGGAGTGGCTGTAGACAAAGTAGGAATAATTTATGCATCTGATGGATGGTTGTACGAGATGACTTTAAGATCCTTTTGAATTCTGAGTGCATGATTCCACGCATACTAGAAATCTAGCCCTGGAACAAATCTGCATGAGCAGTCATGCTATAAAATCAGAGCATAAAAGGAAAACTGTAAAAAACAACCAGAGTGTGGGGAAGATGGACAGTTAAAATAAAAGCCCTGGCTTATATCAGAGACTTAAAATAACTTTAAAATGTCTTAGTTTGAGTGTTCTTTGGCTAGTGGTTTCCGGGCTTCAAGGATAAGGACTGGTTTTAACAGACAATTTTATTATCTCCTAAGATACACCATTACCATCTCCTGAGAGAACATCTAATAGCAAAAAAAGCTATGTTTTACCATGATATTATACGGTATGCTAACTCAGGCATATGCTGCATTGTTTCTGCAATCGGCAGAGCAGACTGAGTGTGCACGTGGTTTTGTAGAAATAATCTCAGGCTACCATCGAGGCCCAGGGCCATCGATCATAGATCACGTCTTCAAAGTGTCATTTCTTAAGAATATGAATTTTAGACTTTAGATTGGTTTCTCAGTTGAAATTTAGAAATTCAGTCTGAAGTTCCTAAGTGCCTGATATATAATGGATATCATTAGAAAGAACAAATATAAACCCCTCAATAGGAGGTGGTAATTAATATGACATGTTTCTTATAACCCATTTGCCAGAAATGGTGTGAAGAGCTTCATATTTAACCTCACAAAAATCTTAAGAATTATACTATTATTATTTTTTATATGGCAAAAATTAGGCAAAGAGATGTTAGTGAATTGGCTTAAAGATAAACAGATGTCAGCCTAATGTATCTTTTCCCATACATTGTGTTCCTTTCTCTAAATGACAATGCTTATAATATATAATAAAGTATAATCAATATTATAAACTCAACATTAATATATTGGAAAATATTGTCTTATTTGAAAACACATGAAGTTTGAATTGGCAGCTTCAATAATATTTTCAGTAATCTGAGGCTTTTGACTTTTCTCATAGAATATCCAATAATGAAAATATTCTTTTTTTTTCTTTCATGTAATTTGTGTAAAACTTTGCACATGCCACCAGGGATTATTTTACACATTTAAATGCCTAAAGTTAGGGACTAGCTTTGTCTTCATTTTACTCATGTGGGGTCAGAGGCATAAAGAGATTAAGTGACATCTTGTAAGTCCATAGGTAGTAAGTGGCAGAACCCAGAATTTAAGCTTAATCTACTTTTAGAATCTAGTCTATTTTTCTTTACTCATGGCTTTAAATAAATATAGAATGGTTGAGCGAATACCAAACATACGCAAAGGAAGATAACTAGCAAGCAATGGAAAGATACACTTTTCAGAAAATCCCATTCAACATCATCTGGCAAGGTGATCAAAGGGAACATAAATACTGTCATTGGATTGGAATTCTGCAATTCTCAAGTGATTTCATGTATAACACTTTGTTGTAAGTTATTGCAAGTGCTAGAATAGTTATGATTGTCTCCATTTTGTGAATGAGTAACCTAAATCTAGAGGCTAAGTTTCATTTTAATAGGTGATAGACCTCCTCTGCTGACAGGTTTTATTCCCATTCAGATTATCTATAGTCAAGTTATACGTTTTGAGATCTCTGGGCTTTGCACTTTGGGACTAGGGACTGTGTGAAATAGAAAACTTCTGGTAGAACGGGTTTAACAATATTCTGAGACACCAAGAGTTTCAAAGTAAAAGAAGAGGAAAAAATTAATGGCTTAAAGAAAAAAATATTAAGTCTCACCATCTTATGAGAACTTCGTTGTCATTCCTAAATTTGGTTAAAATGAAAGAAACATATAGTGAAAGTGAAAGTTGCTCAGTTGTGTCCGACTGTTTGCGACCTCTTGGACTATACAGTCCATAGAATTCTCCAGGCCAGAACACTGGAGTGGGTAGCCTTTCCCTTCTCCAGGGGATCTTCCCTATCCAGGGATCGAACCCAGGTCTCCCACATTGTCAGTGGATTTCTTATCAGCTGAGCCACAAAGGAAGCCCAAGAATACTGGAGTGGGTAGCCTATCTCTTCTCCAGGTTATCTTCGTAACCTGGGAATCAAACCGGGGTCTCCTGCATTGCAAGCAGATTCTTTACCAACTGAGCTATCAGGGAAGCCTAAAGAGCCATATATGTCTGCATAAATACAGATAGGACAAGATCAAAATCTATATTAAGTTACGAGCTTCACATATTCATTTTTCTGTGTCTAGCCAAGTCCACAAACACACACCTGATGCTTAAGAAAAATTATTTACTTCTAGTGTGATGAGAGGTGAAAAAAAGTGTATGCCTGAAAAAAAATAGAAACACTTGGAAGGAAAGGGCTTGAGATGAAAGATAGCAGTTGAGACAAGGATGCGAAGAGAGACAGTCTAGTATAGATAGAGGAGAGACTTTCAGATACAGGAGAGGGAGGGAAAAAGGAAGAGTTATGAGCAGCTGTTGGAGAAGTGATTTCAAAGAAAGGGGAGAGGTTCACAGTTGCTTTGGGAGATGTGTGTGTGTGTGTGTGTGTGTGTGTGCACGCACGTGCACACACGCACAAGGTTATAGTGCTTTTTATGAATTTATGTGCTTTAATAATATTTGACAACTTTTGAGTTTGCCTTCCACCTAAACCTAGAAAGACTTGCTTCACTTGGGTTAAAAATAGAAGGCAAGTGACAGCAATAGAAACTGTGTGAAGTCTTGTTTTCATTTGTCCTGTCATCTAAGTTTACTGATCTCAGTGCTTTTGCTTCCCCTACCGAAAGGTAAGAAAACTGCCATCTCTTTTTTTTCCCCCAACATACTGTGGAGATGAATTACTTCCTCTCAATTCAAAGTATATTGTTCTGTGATTAGAGTATCGTCCTGTATTCCCGCTCAGCTGAACAATGCATCTTTATCTGCAAGGATCATTACACAAGATGCTAAGCTGATTTCAGCCTTTAATGGCAGAAAGGCAGAGACACTGCTCTGCTTTGGATAAGGAAGATGTAATATCTGTGTATAGAGAACAAATTGACCTTGTGAATAGTAAGTTAATTAAATGAACCCCATAACTAAATGCCAGTTTGCACTAAAAAATGTCCTGCCACTGTCTGAGATTCATACAAGAGCAGTTGAGACAGTCGATGTGTAGGTGTTTATGGGCTTGACACGCAGTCACTGCAAGTGTTCTGTTAGCAATTATTGCCTTTATTATCCTGCTTATGAAGGGTGTTAAACTTTCTTCTTGTTGGATGTGAATATTACTTAATAACACACAAGCTATGTTGAGCATCGACTTAAAAGTAACCTTGGCTTCAAGAGACCTGTACAACTCAGTGATTGATTTTAAGGAGGATTCTGGAAAAATCCACAGATCCTGTAATTCAGTGCATAAATCTCCTGGCATTTGTCATTAACAGTTTTTTCTATGGATGAAAATAACGGTTATTGATAATTTCAGTGTTTATTTGAAGGAACATTTGCCAGTGATAGCTGTAGTTTTGTTCTATAAGATGTTTGTCCATTAGCACTGGATAAGGATAAGTAAGGTCTGGCGTGCTGCAGTCCATGGGATTGCAAAGAGTCAGACATGAATTAGAGACTGCACAACAAAGTATAAATAATTTATATTCTTTTGTTTAGGAAACTTGCTGCCTTTCCTTATAGAATAGACATCTTTACGGTCTATTTAGAAAAGATAATGTATTTTTTCCTTTACTTAAAATATATTAAACTTTGCCTTATTCAGGCAGATTTTGTCACCAACCACATCCAATATATCCTCAGTCATTAGAGAAGGATGATAGGAGGGAAACAGCTAATCATCACAGTTAGTGGAAATAGATGATCTAAGAATTTGTAGCAAATATTCAGCTCTAGTCAGTCAGCAAGCAAACACAACAGCCAGCTCCCATACAAACTACCCTGAATATGTACAATCAAGTGTCACTTTGGGTTCCCTGTCCACTTGAAATTTGATGTTTTCATTATTTTCAGAGAGCTGAAAGCAATGTCAGTGTATTTAAGTTTAATGTGGGAACTGTCAGGGGGGGTGGGGACAAAGAATTGAAAAACAAAAGATTTTCAAACTCCTTTCACCAATTTCTATAAGAAGATTTCTCAACATTTCTTTTACTCATTGCATTTTAATTTAAATAANGGAATAGAATATCACTTACACTGTTCCTGGAGACTGCAATCCTCAGGAAAGGTTGAAAAGGCTAATAATATTATCAAAGACATCTGCGCACATTAACTCAAGAGACACAGGACAATTGGATTAAAGTTCTACCCATAGCTTTAAAGAGGGCTCAGATTGCCCCCAAAAAGGAGGGACTGTCCCCCCTTGAATGTATTTATAGAAGGCCTTTCTTACACACAGACACTGTTATCGTGAAGCCTTGAAATTAACTAATTATGTAACTCAGCTCTCAGATTTTCTCTCTCAGTCAAGCAAGCCTCTATTTGAGCCAGGAACCGAGGACCTGGTAAAAACATTGGTATCCAGGGGCCAATGCCTCAAGTCCCTCTGGGAAGGCCCTTACCAGGTTCTTCTTTCTTCTCCCACAGCTGTCAAAGTGCCAGCAATTGATTCATGGGTACATCACACTCGAGTTAAGAGGTGGCACCCTGACCAGAACTAAGTAATGTCATTTTATGTCTTTACTTACCATGCTCTGACTTTGTACTTTTCAGAGGGGCCTGATAATCTATGTGAGCCTGCTTCTGCTGACTCCAAAATTCCTGAGTCTGGCGTTTGATCCTCAAAACAATGTCTTCCTGTCCTGGGCTCACTCCTACACTGCATTCCACAACCAGTATAACTGCGGGGTCTGCGGAATGCTCCCCTCTTCATCAGTGGAAGCCTTCCCATGGTGGACAGCTCCACTTCAAGGTAAAGACTTTCTCCAAGTCTGCAAATTCCTTCAACAACAATCAGATATGATGCTTCTCCTTAAACTGATGACATTTAACAATTCTAAGATGGACTAATGTAACTATGGACATAATATGACTTTTAATTTTGATTTTAACTTGTTTTAATGACTATTGTGCTTTACGTTTGTAACTGTAAAACAGAGATTGTGTCTAACCGTCTGAAAGCTTTTAAGTTACAAACGGTTGTTCAAGCTCCTACCAGTGTCACAGCATCCTCCAACTATTACTTGGGGCCCTGGGTCAGAGACCCTCAATATGAGGGTTAGGAGAATATGTTGCCTCAACAATTTAGGGACCACACCCCTCAACAGCAGGAAGTAGTTATGGAATGAAAANCATTGCTTGAGCAAGCTAGAGGTTAGATCAGGGACTTTTCAGTGTCTAAGCCAAGAAACAACACTTGTGGCTTTTGTTTCTACTCCATTAACTGGAACTAGTCACATGACTCTGACTAATTGTAAGCAGGGTAGAAATTTTTGTCTTCTGAGTTTCCAGAAAGGAAAGGAGAAATGAATAATGATGAGAGTTAGTAATTGCTACCACCCACAGAAGAGTATCATTTCTCATTATGAGTAGATTCCAATATAATTGGATGTGAATTTTGCTTGTTGTTACCTAAGCTTATTGGGCTTCTGAGCCTTTTTGAACCTTTGGAACTAAGTTCTATATAATTGGGACATCTTGATTTTCTCATGAACTTCTTTAGGCTACTTTGATTCTGTTAATTCCTAGTTATTGAAAGGTTATTTCAACCTCTAAAATTGCTTTACTTTCAATATTGTGGGAAATAGATGTGAACTGAATGTTTCTGGCAGAAAATTCACATGACAGATGATTTCAAATTATCATTTGTATGAGGGGAAGAAACAGATGTTTATCATCACTAACCACTAATATTTGATGAGCACCAACTCTGTGCTTGTCATTTAAAGAAGCCTTGAGGAAGGTGGTAGGAGGTTTAAGAAAGCCTGTAAGCTGATAAAACATTGTTTTAGGCAAGGGATTCTTAACTTGGGCCCATGAAACCTATAAAACACAGATGGCCTTTGGTGTAATATAAATGAAACCTTTAAATTATGTGCAAAATTTGCACATGTATGTATATTTCACTTTTTNGAAAGCCTGTAAGCTGATAAAACATTGTTTTAGGCAAGGGATTCTTAACTTGGGCCCATGAAACCTATAAAACACAGATGGCCTTTGGTGTAATATAAATGAAACCTTTAAATTATGTGCAAAATTTGCACATGTATGTATATTTCACTTTTTCTGTATTCTCAGAATGATCCATCAGTGGTCCAGAAAAGAGACCTTTATTTTGCGTTCACAGATACAAGAGAAACAGAGTGAACAGGATATGAAGTAAGAAATGAAACTGTCTCGCAAATATTTTAGGTCAGCGTTTATGTCTGGTATTAGGTTTCTTAAATAACTGTTTTAAGATTTAAATGTACCCCACTCCAGTACTCTTGCCTGGAAAATCCCATGGACGGAAGAGCCTGGTAGGCTGCAGTCCATGAGGTCGCACAGAGTTGGACACACCTGAGCTACTTCACTTTCACTTTTCGTTTTCATGCATTGGAGAAGGAAATGGAAACCCACTCCAGTGTGCTTGCCTGGAGAATCCCAGGGACGGGGGAGCCTGGTGGGCAGCCATCTATAGGGTTGCACAGAGTCGGACACGACTGAAGCGACTTAGCAGCAGCAGCAGCAAGATATCATTTTGAAACGTAAGGGTTGGCATTCTCAGTTGGACACAGGATCCAAAAAGGCCACTCTGTAGTTGCTTTTTTAAACCTGTGATAAACTGCTTTTGGATTAAATGATTTTTTTCCACATTTTTAACCCAAGTAGCTGTCTTACATCTTCAGCATTAATTCAGCAACATTGCAGCTGTTCATGAATGTAATAAAAATGAGGAAAAACGTATTCATCAAAGTTTTAGGTTGCTTTAAGAATAAAGTAGTTTAATAAAATTATTTTTGCATTTCTTTTAATTTGAAAGAGTTTCAAGTTTTCTTTTAACAATTCAGGAATAAATATATGGAATGACCAGTAAGACTTATCTATAGTGTAATCTGTAATAGTAAATTAGTTTTGGGGTTTTTGGAGCCCAGAAACTGGCTTTAAAAAACACTGTGACTAGTGGATAAGCATGAGGAATTTGAGCACATATTCTTTACCAATGATTTTTAAAACATTTTTTNTTATTTATAGTGTAATCTGTAATAGTAAATTAGTTTTGGGGTTTTTGGAGCCCAGAAACTGGCTTTAAAAAACACTGTGACTAGTGGATAAGCATGAGGAATTTGAGCACATATTCTTTACCAATGATTTTTAAAACATTTTTTATCAGAACCTCTGACCTTTAGTTCTTATGATTTCATATCAGTCTGAGATTAGTTTCCTGTGACCAATTCCTTTAAAACATGGAAAGATTCAATTATTAGAGTAAGATCAATATTTTTGTCTCCAATTTGCTACTCACGCTAAATCTTTTGAAAAGTAAGTAAGGCAGTTACAGCTGACTTTTATTCAAAATGACTAGCTTATGTAAATTCATATCAGATGTACTAGAAGAAAGGAGAATACATTAGAAAACTGGTGGAGGAATGTACATATTTGTAAATAAATACATATTGAGAAAATAACATTGAGACTTAAAAAAGATAACTGAAAATAAGATTATTAATTTCCTTCCTTAAAAAAAAACCNTAAATTCATATCAGATGTACTAGAAGAAAGGAGAATACATTAGAAAACTGGTGGAGGAATGTACATATTTGTAAATAAATACATATTGAGAAAATAACATTGAGACTTAAAAAAGATAACTGAAAATAAGATTATTAATTTCCTTCCTTAAAAAAAACCCAGAATAGTTGTTTCTTATAAATAAAAACGAGACCTATAAAATCTAAAAAAGACAATATTTAGATGTGTGTCAACTGTGAGATAGGCTAGTCTTTATCA
>SJYV01038578.1:0-15803 GCA_006410875.1 Neotragus pygmaeus | reverse complement strand
GACTGAGCAACTGAACTGAACTGAACTGACTAGACAGACCTTTGCTGGCAAAGTAATGTTTCTGCTTTTGAATATGTTATCTGGGTTGGTCATAATTTTCCTTCCAAGGAGTAAGCGTGTTATAATTTCATGGCTGCAATCACCATCTGCAGTGATTTTGGAGCCCTCCAAAATAAAGTCTGACAGTGTTTCCACTGTTTCCCCATCTATGTCCCATGAAGTGATGGGACCAGATGCCATGATCTTTGTTTTCTGTATGTTGAGCTTTAAGCCAACTTTTTCACTCTCCTCTTTCACTTTCATCAAGCGGCTTTTTAGTTCCTCCTCACTTTCTGCCAGCAGGGTGGTGTCATCTGCATATCTAAGGTTATTGATATTTCTTCCAGCAATAAACTGGAGTAGGCTGCCATTTCCTTCTCCAGGGGATCTTCCCGACCCAGGGACTGAACCCAGGTGTCCTGCATTGCAGGCAGATGCTTTAACCTCTGAGCCACCAGGGAACCCCTAGTATTAACTGTAGGAGATGCAAATTCTGAAATACTCTGCAGCAACTAGAAGCAATAGATGGCAACACAAATAGATCCTTAAATAGTGGACAGTGGGGCTTCCTGGTGGCTCAGTGGTAAAAGAATCTGCCTGCCAATGCAGGAGACACCAGTTCCATCCCTGATTCAGGAAGATCCCATATGCTGCAGAGCAACTAAATCCCTGCAACACAACTATTGAGCTTGTGCTCTAGATCCCACACGCTCCAACTGCTGATACCCGTAAGCCCTGGACCCACGCTCTGCAACTACAGAAGCCACTGCAGTGAGAGGCCAGAGCACTGAAACTAGAGTTGCATTTCCCCTCACCCCACCCCACCTGCCACTAAAGAAAAGCCTGGGACTGCCCTGGTGGTCTGGCGGTTAAGACTCCGCGCTTCCAATGCAGGTAGCCTGGGTTCCATTCCTGGTCAGGGAAGTAGATCCCACATACTGAAACTAAAAGATCTTGCTCTGGGCAAGGAAGATCCCACAAGCCGCAAATAAGACTCCAGCACAGCCAAATAAATAAATACAAATAAATATTTTTTTGAAAAAAGGAAAGCCCACATGCAGAAACCAAGACCTAGCACAGCCAAAAAACAGGAGATATGTAGAGCATCCCAGTGATGATCACTGAATTGAAAACGATTAACCTAACTCTGCATTTGAGATTCAAAACAAACCCTAGGACCGACCTCACATAGAGGACACCACCAAGGCTAAATGTCAGCCCACCTTCCGGAGACAAGGACACAACACCCCGCTCACTACCTACAGAGTCTGCCGTGCTCGTCTGCTGCAGATAAACCAGCCACCTCACTTTCTCTGTTTCAAAACAGAGCTTCTATCTGTTAAAGGAAATCGTAAGATCACACGCTGTCCTTGAGCCAGGCCGCATTCCTTCTTCTTGCCTCAGAATGTCTGGAGGTAGGGGCTACCTCAGATGTTCAATAACTCACCGAGAACCACCCTAATCAGTGATCTGAGACCTACAGGATTCAGTCTCAGCGGAGCTGCCTGCGGGGTGAGTACTCAGGCTGGCCACTAGGGCAGAGGAAGCCGTGAGAGCCACCAGAAGGGGTGGTCCTCTCCCCACTTGCCTGAAGGGACTGCGGGAACGTTAAGAGAGCTGTCAGGCGCTTAATATTCCCATGCTGGAATACAAATCTTGGTCCCAGGATCTGTCCCTTTTCCCACTTTGCTATACTATCTAAAAGGTTGTATATTCCCTTCTATTAAAAAAGAAAAGAAAAGGGTGGGGTGGGGAGAGGGGCTTTCCTAGTGGAGCAATGGTTAAGAATCCGCTTTGCAATGCAGAGCACACGGGTTCCATCCCTGGTTCGGGAAGACTCCACATGCCTCCGGGCAACTAGGCCCGTGTGCCACAACTACTCATCCCGCGAGGGGCAACTTCTGAAGCCCTCGTGCCCCAGAGCCTCTGCTCCGCAGCAGAAGCTACTGCGCTGGGAAGCCCGGGCAGTGCAACTAGTGAATAAGCCCCGTGCGCTGCACCCAGAGAAAGCTGGCACCGTAAGGAAGACCCAGCACAACCGAAACTAAGTTACATAAATAAAAGAAAAAATGCATGTGTGGAATCTAACATATGACACAAATGAACTTATCTTTGCAAACAGACTCGCAGACACAGAGAACAGGCTTGTGATTGCCAAGGAGAAGGGTGGGTGCAGGAGGCTAGGACTGGGAGTTTTTAGCAAATGCAGACTATTATATATGTGTATTACTGACTCACTGTGCCGTACACGTACACCAGGAACTAATCCACCATTGTAAATCAAGTGTTTCAATAAAATAAAAAAAAAAAAGGAAAATTAACCAGGCATTTAATACGTGTTTATACAGTTGTTTGCCCAATTTGAAATAACTAAGATGTTATTTTGGATGAGATCAAGGTGACCTTTGATTCTTCGTAATACCAAAGGCATTTCAACATTATTTTCACTTTTAAGCGGTCCTCCACCTCCATACTGTCACAAATTGCTTATAAAGAAACAGTGTGTATATTTCAAAACTCAATTTCTCTCATATAATAGGCGATCTTGACATCCTGCCTGTAAAGCCCTAAATGATAAACAAATCCAAGAGTCACAGCTTGCCTTTTTTGGCTCATGTCAAATGCTACTGTGAAAGCAAACTGTAGCTCTCACTGAACCCTAAAATCAGATGCTTCAACTCCAATGCTTCCTGTGATGCAGCTGCCATAATTTCAAATTCTAGGACATGAGAAACTGACATAGCAAGTGAATCAAAGCACAAAACGGCAGCTTTTGAATCCAAGGCGGGGGGTATGGCTAACTCCAAGCACAGAGCTGGGACCCACCAAGTAAGTGGGCGCAGGGGGGCAGGTATCCGCTTAGATCAAGTCCTAGGGCCCTGAGATGAGAGCGGGCAGGTATATTAACAGATGTCTCAGCACCCTAGGCAAGGACAAACCAAAGAGCATCGAGAAGGACTTTGTGGACCCCCAAAGCAAGCACATTTCCCAAAAGCCCTGTCAAGAACCACCCACCCGTCAACGTCAAGCATCTCGCTCGCTTTAGATTGCCTCCGGGGGTGGAGGGGCAAGGTGGTCCCATCCCAAGAGGAGAGCCAGCGTCGGCAGGAGCGCTGCCACTCACTAGGTCGGGGGGCCCCGAAGACCTCGGGGAGGACCCACGCTCCGGGCACTGGCGCCGAGCTGCGGGCCCGAACCTGCGGGCGCCGGCACGGATCAGAGCTTCCAGCGGCGGCGATCGGAAGGCGGCCACCGCCGCCAGAGGGAGCGGGGCGGGGACCCCCGAGAACCGGCCCCGGAGCCCCGCGGCGGGGGCGCAGCCGCGCTGGGACACCCCCCCGGGAAAGCCCGAGAGCTCCCTCACCTGTCACAGCCTCATCGTGTGCCTGGCTATTTCCGTCCCTCCGGTCAAGAGGACCAGGCGGGGACGTGTCCGGGCGGGACGCCGGGTGGGCAAACCCGGGTGCGGAAACTTCGGGCTGGAACCCCAGCCCAGCCTCCGCCTCGCTAGCGCGGCTGCGAGGCGCCCGTTGCCGCCTCCACCGCCGCCACCGCCGCCGCTGCAGCTAATCAGCTGACACCCGCCAACTGCCGTGACGTCCCCTGCAACTGTCGCAAAAAAATGAGGGGGCGGGAAAGGCTCTTCTGCACACACGCCCGGCTTAAGCCGGCACCGGAGAGGCAGGCTGCATTACCATGGAGACCATCCGGAGGCCGCCATGTCAGCTGAGGGCAGGGAGTGCGCGGCCGGCATTTTGGCTAAGGGAAAGCCTCTCTAGGCGCTCTTCTCGCCTCGGATTCCCGCTTTCCACCGCCCCCCTGGAAGGACCAAGATGGAAGGATGGAGAAGATGGCAGGTCTAGGTGCTTGCACCCTGTGACCGGGATGCTGCAGGTTTACTCTTCTGCCCACCGCCCCCCCCGCCCCAACCCCGAGACTCGGTCCACACTCTGGAAGGTGTTAGCTCCTGGAAGGAACTTGGTTACTGTTTACCTCTGACCCCGATCTAGGCTGCTGGGCCTTTGACACAGAGGGCCAGAGGAGGAACCCGGCTGCTTGACTAGGGGAAGTCTGACCTTGTGCAACGACATTCCTGCCCAGGAGAGGGAAGGCACGGACACCCGTGTGGGCGGCACAGTGGGGGACGCACGTGCTGCTTTCGGAAGGCTGTGGATTCAGATCCTGGCTCCTCTGCGCACTGTCGGTGTCAACCTGGGGCGTCTTGCCTTTTCCTCTTTATTCTCCTCAACGTCCCCACATATAAAGTAAACATAACGGCCTCAGGGATGTCTAGGAGATTAAACGAGTTCAGTAGATGTTCATTACTTACCCTGCTCCCTTATTTTCCTCCCAAATATTTGTTGAATGAATGAATGGGTAGCCAAGGAAAAAAAAACTGTGCCATGCTTGTGGCCAACAGTCAGTTGCGTTAAAAAGATACACAGTATATTTGTACACAGTATATTCGCTAGCTTTGTTTTTCCTTTGTAATCTCACTAATGGGTTTATAAGGACAAGGAAGAATTCTGTTGCAGCCTCTAAAGCTGACCTGGGGAGATTGTTAAAATGAAGTTTCTGATTCAGTAGGTCTGGAGATTCTCCCCTTCTAACAAGCTCCCAGGTAATGCCCATTCCCNGCCTCTCTAGGCGCTCTTCTCGCCTCGGATTCCCGCTTTCCACCGCCCCCCTGGAAGGACCAAGATGGAAGGATGGAGAAGATGGCAGGTCTAGGTGCTTGCACCCTGTGACCGGGATGCTGCAGGTTTACTCTTCTGCCCACCGCCCCCCCCGCCCCAACCCCGAGACTCGGTCCACACTCTGGAAGGTGTTAGCTCCTGGAAGGAACTTGGTTACTGTTTACCTCTGACCCCGATCTAGGCTGCTGGGCCTTTGACACAGAGGGCCAGAGGAGGAACCCGGCTGCTTGACTAGGGGAAGTCTGACCTTGTGCAACGACATTCCTGCCCAGGAGAGGGAAGGCACGGACACCCGTGTGGGCGGCACAGTGGGGGACGCACGTGCTGCTTTCGGAAGGCTGTGGATTCAGATCCTGGCTCCTCTGCGCACTGTCGGTGTCAACCTGGGGCGTCTTGCCTTTTCCTCTTTATTCTCCTCAACGTCCCCACATATAAAGTAAACATAACGGCCTCAGGGATGTCTAGGAGATTAAACGAGTTCAGTAGATGTTCATTACTTACCCTGCTCCCTTATTTTCCTCCCAAATATTTGTTGAATGAATGAATGGGTAGCCAAGGAAAAAAAAACTGTGCCATGCTTGTGGCCAACAGTCAGTTGCGTTAAAAAGATACACAGTATATTTGTACACAGTATATTCGCTAGCTTTGTTTTTCCTTTGTAATCTCACTAATGGGTTTATAAGGACAAGGAAGAATTCTGTTGCAGCCTCTAAAGCTGACCTGGGGAGATTGTTAAAATGAAGTTTCTGATTCAGTAGGTCTGGAGATTCTCCCCTTCTAACAAGCTCCCAGGTAATGCCCATTCCCGCTGGTCTTTAGATCACACCTCGATTAGCAGAGCACTACTGGATGGACCCTGAAGTGGCCAGTGAGGGAATCAGAGCAGAGAAACAACAACTTCAGACTGGATCGTTTCTGTGTGAATTTCCCCCCAAAAGAGCTAAGTGTTGGTTTGGTCAAAAGGCTTCCTGACAACAATTCACTATTCCTGGACTCAAGAGTGTAAAAGTTGTGAGAGAAGTTTCATCCAAGGAGCTTACTGAGGACGGAATGAAATGAGAGCCCAGGATATAGCCTCTTAGCCACTCTGAGGGAAGAGCCTCTAGGAGGTTGGTGAGGAGCTAGTATATAAAAACTAAATTGGGGGCATGCCCTGGCAGTCCAGTGATTAGGACTTGGCACCTTCACTGCTGGGGTCCAGGTTCAACCCCTCACCAGGGAACTAAGTTCCCACAAGTCTAAGATCCCGCAAGCCATGCAGCACAGCTAGTGGCAGAGGGGTTGTGGAAAAAGAAACTTGACTGGGAAATACATAGGCCAAACATACATCTTGGTTAAAGATTACTGCTAATCACACACACACACACACACACGCCCCTCAAGTTAATGATATTAGTGCTTTTCTCTGTATGCCGGGCTATGCTGCGTCGCTCAGTTGTGTCTGACTCTGCATCCACATGGACTGTAACCTGCCAGGCTCCTCTGTCCATGGGATTTTCCAGGCAAGAATGCTGGAGTGGGTTGCCATGCCCTCCTCCNCACACACACACACACACACACACACGCCCCTCAAGTTAATGATATTAGTGCTTTTTCTCTGTGTGCCGGGCTGTGCTTCGTCGCTCAGTTGTGTCTGACTCTGCATCCACATGGACTGTAGCCTGCCAGGCTCCTCTGTCCATGGGATTTTCCAGGCAAGAATGCTGGAGTGGGTTGCCATGCCCTCCTCCAGGGGATTTTTCCAACCCAGAGATCGAACTCAGGTCTCCCGCATTGCAAGCAGATTCTTTACCACCTGAGCCACCAGAAGAGCCCTTTCTCTGTGTGGGAAGATGTAAAAATTATCTGGCACTGAAATTCTTCCTTGGCTATGCATATTTATTATTTAGGAGCCAAAACACATAATGCCCCCTCCTATTTTTCTCCACCCTGAATTCCCATCAGGGCAGTGGGTTGCAACCTAACCCTTAGTATACCTGGAGGATGAGCAAGTCTCTTCTTTCTGCAATGCGAAGATGTAATTTGACCATTTGGGGAGGCATTTTATGATGAGTTTGTCTCACAGTGCTAGGAATGCTCATTCCTGGATCAGGCAAGGATTTTGTTGAAATGCTGTATCTGGTTTGTTGTTGTTGAGTCGCTAGTGACCCTATGGACTGCAGTCCACCTGGCCCCTCTGTCCATGGGATTTCCCAGGCAAAAATTAAGGAGTGGGTTTCCATTTCCTTCTCCAAGGGATCTTCCCCACCCCAGAATTGAACCCAGGTCTCCTGCACTGCAGGGGGATGCTTTACCACCGACCCATCTGGGAAGCCCTACATCTGAATTAGGTCCTGTTAATAACCTAAACATCTCTGGATTATGTGTTTACTAGTCTATTATGATCCAGGAATTGCTTCGCTCCTGTTGCTTTTTCCTATATCTAGAATTGTACTATTATAAGCAGTTTTGTATAGAGCTATATATGTGATCAATTGCCTCAAGACAATTATCTATCATTAGTTTTGTTATACATCAAGTAATGTAAAGAACAATAATCTTATAAAAGGCATATTTAGCACTGATATGCTGTGCTAAGTCGCTTCACTCGTGTCCAGCTCTTTACGGTGCTATGCACTGTAGCCCACCAGGTTCCTCTGTCCATGGGATTCTCCAGGCAACAATACTGGAGTGGGTTGCTATGCTCTTTTCCAGGGGATCTTCCCAATCCAGAGATCGAACCTCCATCTCTTACATCATGGGGTGGATTCTTCACCACTAGCATCATCTGGGAAGCCCATAAGTAATGTAGCTAATAGCATTAATAAATTCACAGTATAGCATCAAGAGACATAAAACATAAACAGTCTAAAAACAGCAAAGAGAAAAATGCACAACGCTGTTAGTGTAACTAGTTGTAACCAGGATCACGATAAGCCAACGAGTCCAGAGGGGAGCCTGCTGTAGAAGGCAAACTCTGGAGAGATTCAGTAGAGGGGAAAAAAGTAAAAAGTATCTCCAAAGGTACACTTTAACAATGTGCTGCTTGTTGTAGTTGCCATGAAAGGAAAGGTTTACACTTCCCTGGAAAACAAATAGTCAAAGCCATTAACATTTAAGAGAAAAAGTCATAAAATTATAAATTTTATTTATCAGGTCATCCAGCCCCATGCAATTAATTCTTGTTGATTTAGATTGTTTTATTAGTAGTTTTACAAAGCCATGGGGTTTTCCATTTGAGTTTTGGTATTTCTTACTCAGTTCAGCAGTATGATCTCAGTTACCAGAAACCAGGCTTCCCTGGTGGCTGGCTCAGTGGTGAAGAATCCATCTGCCAACGCAGGAGACATGGGTGTGATCCCAGATCCAGTCCATGCCGCGGAGCAACTAAGCCCCTGCACCGCAGTCCTGAGCCTGTGCTCTGGTGCCTGGGAGCTGTGACTCCTGAAGCCCACATGCTCTGGAGCCTGTTCTTCACGAGAAGAGAAGCCGCCGCAATGCGAAGCCCGTGCCCCCCAGGGAAGAGGAGCCCCCGCTTGCCGCAGCCAGAGAAAAGCCCATGAGCAACGAAGACTCAGCACAGCGGAAAAAAGAGAGAAAGTTATCAGAAGCCTGTATTGTCAAAGAGGCCTTTTTATGAATCTTTCTGAAGATCTTCAGTTTTGTAAAAGCATCAGAGCACACTAATAACTGTCTATATAAACGACAAAAGACTGAAAATGGGATGGTTAAAGATCTAACTACAACTGACAAGGAAATTTGGTTATGTCTGTGACATACAGTATATTAAGACAAGAATTAGATTTATGACTGATAATATACTAGGATATATCCAAATTTTAGTAATTTTATATTAGTAAGAAAAACAGCTACTTCTGCTTTATTGACTATGCCAAAGCTTTTGACTGTGTGGATCACAATAAACTGTGGAAAATTCTGAAAGAGATGGGAATACCAGACCACCTGACCTGCCTCTTGAGAAATCTGTATGCAGGTCAGGAAGCAGCAGTTAGAACTGGACATGGAACAACAGACTGGTTCCGAATAGGAAAAGGAGTACGTCAAGGCTGTATACTGTCACCCTGTTTATTTAACTTCTATGCAAAGTACATCATGAGAAACGCTGGACTGGANAGGCCATTCCCTGTCTCTTATACACATCTAGATGTGTATAAGAGACAGGGCATAAGATGGGGAGACTTATAAGCAGGGCTCATGGCTCCCTCAGGGAAAGGAATGTTGTGTAGACCCCATTTCTTTTCTGACACCACCCCCCCACAACCTTGGCTGTGCCTAGGGATCCCAGCCCCCTACATTATGCTAAACAGGTAATCAAACATCTCGCTTTGCTAATTACTGCTCAATCCGATTAAACGCTACTGAAGCTCATCAACAGAGGTGGAGGTAGGGGGAAGGGCTGAAGGTGGGGCAACCACATCTGTGATGGGGGTCTTGTCCCCAGGGGCTCTAGGAGACAGCTGAGAAACAGCCAGGGTAGCAAGACTCAATACCTGGCAGAGGAAATGGGCAGAAGAATTGTACCACACTGCTTCAGGGTTTCCCTCCTCCCAGAACCTTCGTTACCCTCAGAACCCAGGCATCTGGCCATTCCCACAGCTCCACACACGCACACCCCTGTCCCAGCTTTAATAAGTTCTGTTCTCTCATTGTCAATATTTGATTTCTCAGAGCCATCTCCACGGAGAGAGAGGGCTCTTCCCCTGCAGCCCCCCTACCTTGGTCCTTTTTTGCCCACCCCAGGCTCTTTGTGCCCCCCAACCTTCTCTGAACTAGCTGATTTAATGAAATGATATTAAAGTCTTAAGCAACTCCAAAAGAATGGTTGTTATGGTGAAGGGAGTGGGCAGGACGCCTGGGTCCCTGAGGGGAGCAAGGGCTGAGGAGGAGGGAGAGAGAGCCAAAGGCTAAGGTCTGGAGGCCCCAGTCCCCAAAGGGGAGCAGCAGATTTAGGGTAAGCTGGGGGCTGGCCCTCTGGATGATGGTAGGAAACAGAGGATAAGGGCTGGGGGCTAGGACAAGGTGGGCAGTGGGAGGACATTTGTGGGGTCCAGGTCTCAGCCTGCTGTCCAGGGCATCATCAGGGATGGAGAGGCCAGTTGGGAGCACAAAGCCTCTGTGCCAGCAGCCTCCCTGCTGACTACCCTGGGCCGGTCCCGTGAGAACCAGAACAAGATTACGCTTCAGCTCTGACTCATCCCTCCTCCCCTCCCCCATCCCGCNGCAGGAGATGGTGATGGACAGCGAGGCCTGGCATGCTGCGATTCATAGGGTCACGAAGGGTCGGACACGACTGAGCGACTGAACTGAACTGAACATATACCCACATGATAAAACCTAAGAAGCTTTATCATCAGTGACAACGTTTCCCAGGTAGTTTAACATACTACGTAAGCCTCATTAGTTTAGCATCTCTCTTTGAGATGTCTCAGAAGCCCTCTGAAGCATCCCAAAGTCTGCTAGAGATCTAAAGAAATTCATTTAGGGGACTTCCCTGGTGGTCCAGCGGCTGGAGGCCCGAGTTCAATCCCTGGTCAGGGAACTGAATTCCATATGCCGCAACTAGGTGTTCTCATGCCACAACTGAAGATCCTGAGTGCCGACTGAAAAAGTACACGCAACCTTAAAGTTGAGAGTTCAGTTTTATTCCGCGGAAATTTTCAGAACTAAAGTCCAGGAGGCAGTATCTCAAGTAACCCTGGGAGAACTGCACCGAAGAGGTGCAGAGGTTTTGCAACAAAGGGCAGGCAGTCTGAACATCAAAACGTTCTTGCTTTGTTGAGCCTGTGTGCTGCAACCTCTGAAGCCCACGCACGCTAGAGCCCAGCTCTGCAGTGAGAAGTCCCTTCTCCACAGCGAAGAGAAGCCCCCACTCAGCACAGCTAGACAAAGCACACGCAAAGCAACAAAAACCCAGAGCAACCAAAAATAAATAATAAATTTTTTTTAAAAAAGATGATTGTTAATTAAAGAAAACCAGATATCTCAAATCAAGCAATTTAGCACTTTTCTGTGTATGGAAAGATGCAAAAGTCTAGACTTACTGAAATCATTTCTTTGATTGCACCTCGGGTCTCTGGGGCCAGGATCCTGCGTCTTTCACATTCTGAGCTTCCTTTCCTCAAGGCTCACCACAGGGAGTGGCTGTAGCCAGTGGCTGCTAGATCGCAGGTGTTCTCCTTGCTGAGTTCTCTGAGGGCTCACCAGCTCACAGCAGAGGGCTGCAGTCGCTGATGATGGTGACATCCTTGTTTACAGATGTGGCAGGAAATATTCCATTTCTCGTGCAGTTGGGACCTGGTGCAGCCCAGTAAATAGATGGATGAAAGCGTATATTTTTTAAAAATTTCATTTAGAACTTGATTGGGGAAGCTTGTCAAACATATCAAAAAGGTTTTAAAACACTTTGTCAGGTGGAACCATAGGTCACTGTGAAACAATACTTACTCAGTTAACCAGAGTGACAATAGAAGATTTTAAAGGCAAAATACAGAAAGTCACGTGTATGTGTGCGCACGCTCAGTTGTGCCTGACTCTTGAAACCCAATAAACTGTAGCCCACCAGGATCCTCTGTCCATAGGACTCCCCAGGCAAGAATACTGGAGTGGGTTGCCATTTCCTTTTCCAGGGTATCGTCCCAACCCAGGGATCGAACCCGTGTCTCCTGCATTGGCAGGTGTATTCTTTATCACTGAGCCACCAGGGAAGCCCTTACAGAAAGTTACTGTTATCGAAAAGCAGATCAATATGTCAAAAAAATTTCCTCTTAGCAAAGAAAGAAAATAAATTTCTAGTTTTGCACTACCTTATCTTTAGTATTAAAATTTATTTTCATAATTAAATTTATTCTACTCTTGGATAATCCTGACCCCACATATAATTCCTTTATAAAGATTCCTTTTTATCTCACAAATCTTTTATATCCTTATTTGTCTGTCCCTTTCCTCCCCATTTAGAAATAATCAGATTTAAGACAAAAATCACTTTCTTTTCCTTTAATGAAATGCATTTCCTTTCTTTATATTTTTCCTTTCCTCTGAAGATGTTTTCCTTATTTAATTGATTACACATGATAGAATTCTTAAGCTTTAAAAACCTTCCTTTGTAGTGAAAATTAAGAAGTAAGCAATTATGAATTCTTTTCACATTAGCACTCTATAAATAGGCAAACTTACAAATACTATTTGTAATTTCTAAAAAGGTTTTATAGAAAATTTATCCATGCATCCCCATAATAGTCCTGAATATCTTTAGTTTCTCTGTAAAAGGAAGCCTATGTTCAGTAATTAATATTTCAATATCTTTTTTACTTGACAATCATCTATATATTTAATAAATTTCTATGATTTAAATTAGCAAAACTTTAAAGTTTCAAGTTGCTCAGTTACTGTTTTTAAGCAGACATACAGTTGACTGAAGAAAAAAGCAATCTAAAAGTTTCCAGTTAAATTTTATTTGGGGACCTTATTGAAGACTGTAACCCAGGGGAAAACCTCTCCAATAGCTGAGAAACTGCTCCAAAGAAGTAAGGGAGGAGACAGGATATAAGAGTTTTTTGCTTGGCGGGGAAAAAGAATGGAAGTCAAACATCCCAAAATGACTGCTAATCACACAAACAGGCACCTGGAGTTCACGGTTCTAGTCTTGTCTATCTAGAGGAAGGTGCGGGAAACTGGGCTCCCTGAAATTATCCCCTAGATACGCCTCTTAACTACTGAGGGCCAGTATCCAAAGCAAATAATGCTTCTTGTTTTCCTCTCTCCTGAATTCCCCTCAAGGTGCGCCACTTGGGGTGGGGGATATGAGGGGCTACAGGGGCTGATTTGACCCTCGTTAACTGCAGTGGCAGGCGACATTCTTTACTTACTAGAATGACAGGGAACATGCCCTGTGCACACCACCATAAAACAGAAAGAGTTCCCCTAAAAGCTCTTACCTCATTTATATTTATTTACTTGTTCCCAACAATTATGGTTAGATTATGCATGAAATCCTTCATGCAACATAAGACCAAGATAGCCATCATCCCATGCTATTCTTCTTGCTAATAAATTTCATAACATAGATAATATTTGATACCTTTTTAGTAAACCTAGGTTCAATAAAAATAAGACATGTCTGTATTAATTATACCAATAAACTTAAACTTTAATAGTGTATCTTAATTTAATATTGAATATCTCCCAGATCATGTAAACTTGAAATTCATTTGTGTTAGTTACTGTAACATTTATAAATATTTAATTTATGAGGACTTACTTTTAAGTGAATTAAATAGAGCTCTTTAACAAATTGATTTTGCTAATACCATCTGGAGGTAGAGACATATATCTATAATGTACACAAAGACAGAAAAACAGATACAACCAGAGATCTCACAGCTTCATTTTAAAACTCAGTCAAGAAACATGTACTACAATATAAAACTTACTAGTTTATAAAAAGAAAAGTGGAATAAGTTAAGTTTATCCACTGATATGGCTAGGGATTTTTACTATTTGCAGAAAAGACTTTTGAGATTTGCATTCACAAGACTCAGACAAGACAGTGACTGAACAATTCATCTTTGACAGAATCTGAAGGAGGCTGTGAATCAGACTGTGGGCGAGGGAGCCTTTCTAGCAGTTTGAATTTAAAAAGGTCTCTTCTCCCTCCCCTTTAAAAATTTTTTAAATTTATCCTTGGCTGTGCTGGGTCTTCGTTGCTCGCCCGGCTTTTCTCTAGTTGTGGCAAGCGGGGGCTGCTCATTGCAGCGGCTCCTCTTGTCACAGAGCAGGGCCTCCAGGCCCCAGGGTTGTGGCACTCGCGCTTAGCTGCTCCTCGGCATGTGGAATCTTCCTCGATCAGGGATGGAACCCACGTCCCCTGCACTGGCAGGCAGGTCCTCAACCACTGAACCACTAGGGAAGTCCCAGACAAGCAAGTGTCTTCAATCAATGAGTGTCACCAGGGGCTGCTATACTACGGGCGGACTTGCCTCCACCACTCCCGCAGGTTTATCGGTTGCCTGAGAGAGCTGTAAACCGGCCAGGAGGAATTCTGCCCCTGTCTTCGGAACTGAAAGCTCACCTATGGTATGTTCACTTTTATTCCAACAAACTCTATGAAAGCAACCCATTCAAGGAAAAGAACAGGACCGTCTCCTACCTAATCACCCAGTCCAAACCTCGCCAGTGTCTTTCAACTGAGCAAAGTCTTCCCAGCATCCTTCAACTTAGCATTCAAGGTACTTCCTTCCTGAATTACCTTAAGTTCAGGGAAACTCTACTAGTGTGGAGTCTATACACTACATAACAAAAATCAGGATCAATCATCCAAGACAGAAATTTCCAGACTAGGAGAAATTTACCGTATCATCTGGGCTCATTTAGGAGATGAACAGGGACAAGGGCCCTAGCTGGTACCAAGTGTTTGGATCCTTGCCGAGTTTAGGCAAAGGAGAGCGGTCAGCTGTGGGACACTCCGTGGTCACCAAAACTGTTGACTGGAAGGAAAACAATGTAGAAGCTGTGAGTTGAGTTTTATTCATGGACCTTACTGGGAACTATAGTCTAGGAAACAACATGTAAGTAACTGAGAGGACTGCTGCAAAGAAATAGGGATGCAAGGAAGGAGCCTATATGAATTTTTTCCCTTGGAAATATTTGCAGTTAAACATGTATCTTGGTAAAAAGATTACTGCTAATGACAAACACAAACAGAGAATCTCAGAAAACTATTTTAGTGCTTTTCTATGCAAGAATCTGGCATCACTGAATTTCTTTCTTAAATATGCATTTAACTGCTTTGGGGCCATATATTCAAAACAAGAATACTGCATCCTATTCTTTACCCTGAATTCCCCTCAGTGCACACTGTGGGCAGCTGCAGTGAGTTGCAACTTAACCCTTTTTGGAACTGAGTAACGAGGGAGACTCTTTGTTCTTTTTGTTTACAGCTGCTGTGGCAAACTTCTCCCTCTCCTCCTCCCATCTTGGACACTCTCTTCCCACAGACACGTTACAGATCCATCAGCGTCCTAAATGGCATACCCTGGTTTCCGTCACTAGGCCATTTAGCGTCCTTTGGGTCTCAGGTGTTGTTTCTGAGATGCTGCTTCTGTTGATTTGTAGAGACCAGCTCTGCTTCTACCTTAATGAGAAAAACTAAATCATAATGCTGACCCAGAGAGTCAATAGAACACTTGAAAATCAATAATTCTGAAATTGTCTTATACTGCAAACTGGACTTCTATGATTTTTTTCTACTTTTGACTAACGGCCTGGCAATCACATCAGAGAAGAGGGAAGAGCAGAAAAATGATGTTAAACAGAAGAAATTAATTCCTTGGCAGGCTGGGTTAAATATACTTACTCTCTGTTATGATGATGAATACATTTAAGCCATTAAGTCCATAATCCCCTTTACACTCTGTAAGGACTTTTTGGAAATAAAGGAAGGACAGAGTGTTACCAAAGGATAATGTTAGGCTGCGTGAACGCTTCTTTGCTTTGTAAAGAAAATCGGTTATCTTTCCCAGACAAAGTTGACCCTTTTATTCAACAAACATTAATTGTACACTTACTGTGTTTCAAGTAATATTAACATTACTTGAACATTAATGAGAAACTTTCCAACTTTTAATATTCTGGCCCCTCTCCAACCAGTTTACAACATTTATTGCCAATACGTGTATATGTGTGTAATCTCCTAAATCACAGGACTAAAATAAATTTTCAGATATTGAGTTCAGAAAAATTCACTTTTATACACTCACATATATATATTATACATATAATCTTGCTGTAAATTAAGATTTTTGCCTTCAGCATTCTAATACTTTCAATATGATACAAGTATATGTGCTGACCTCAGTCTTGCGTAACTCTTTGTGATCCCATGGACTGTAACCCACCAGGGTTCTTTGTCCGTGGAATTTGCCAGGCAAGAATACTGGAGTGGGTTTCCATCTCCTCCTGCAGGGGATCTTCCCAACCCAGGGATCAAACCCGAGTCTCTTGCTTTGGGAGGTGAATTCTTTACCACTGAGCCAACTGGGAAAGCCCAAATATTATACCCTAATTCTAACC
>SJYV01038571.1:300524-387531 GCA_006410875.1 Neotragus pygmaeus | reverse complement strand
CTATTTGCCATGAAGTGATGGGACCAGATGCCATGATCTTAGCTTTCTGAATGTTCAGTTTTAAGCCAAATTTTTCAGTCTCCTTTTTCACTTTCATCAAGAGGCTCTTTAGTTCGCCTTCACTTTCTGCCATAAGGGCAGTGTCATCTGTGTAGCTTGAGGTTATTGATATTACTCCTGGGAATCTTGATTCCAGCTAATGCTTCATTTGCCCAGAATCTCCCATGATGTACTCTGCATATAAATGAAATAAGCAGGGTGACAACACAAAGCCTTGATGTACTCCTTTCCCAATTTGGAACCAGTCTGTTGTTCCATGTCTAGTTCTAACCGTTGCTTCTTGACCTGCATACAGATTTCTCAGGAGGAAGGTAGATGGTCTGGTATTCCCATCTCTTCCATAATTTTCCACAGTTTGTGGTGATCTACACAGTCACCATGGACTTTAGCATAGTCCATGAAGCAGATGTAGATGCTTTTCAGGAACTTTCTTGTTTTTTCAATGATCCAAAAGATGTTGGCAATTTGATCTCTGGTTCCTCTGCCTTTTCTAAATCCAGTTTCAACACCTGGAAATCCACAGTTCATATACTGTTGAAGCCTGGCTTGGAGTATTTTAAGCATTACTTTGCTAGTGTGAGATGAATGCAGTTGTGTGGTACTTTGAACATTCTTTGATATTGCCTTTCTTTGGGATTGCAATGAAAACTGACGNACACCTGGAAATCCACAGTTCATATACTGTTGAAGCCTGGCTTGGAGTATTTTAAGCATTACTTTGCTAGTGTGAGATGAATGCAGTTGTGTGGTACTTTGAACATTCTTTGATATTGCCTTTCTTTGGGATTGCAATGAAAACTGACGTTTTCTAGTCCTGTGGCCACTGCTGAGTTTTCCAAATTTGCTGGCATCTTGAGTGCAGCACTTTCACAGCATCATCTTTTAGCATTTGAAATAGCTCAACTGGAATTCCATCATTTCCACTAGCTTTGTTTGTAGTGATGCCTCATAAGGCCTACTTGACTTCGCATTCCAGGATGTCTGGCTCTAGGTGAGTGATCATACCGATGCAGTTATCAGGATCATGAAGATCTTTTTTGTACAGTTCTTCTGTGTATTCTTGCCACCTCTTCTTAATATCATCTGCTTCTGTTAGATCCATACCATTTCTGTCCTTTATTGTGCCCATTTTGCATGAAATGTTTCCTTGGTATCTCTAATTTTCTTGAAGAAATCTCTAGTCTTTCCCATTCTATTGTTTTCCTCTATTTCTTTGCACTGCTGCTGCTGCTAACTCATGTCAGTCGTGTCCGGCTCTGTGCGACTCAATAGATGGCAGCCCACCAGGCTCCATCATCCCTGGGATCCTCCAGGCAAGAACACTGGAGTCGGGTGCCATTTCCTTCTCCAATGCATGAAAGTGAAAAATGAAAGTGAAGTCATGCAGTCATGTCCAACTCTTCGCAACCCCATGGACATCAGCCAACCAGGCCCCTCCGTCCATGGGATTCTCCAGGCAAGAGTACTGGAGTGGGTCGCCATTGCCTTCTCCACACTGATCACTGAGGGAGGCTTTCTCATCTCCCCTTGCTATTCTTTGGAACTCTGCATTCAGATGCTTATATCTTTCTTTTTTTCTCCTTTGCTTTTAGCTTCTCTTCTTTTCTCAGCTATCTGTAACGCCTCCTCAGACAACCATTTTGCCTTTTTGAATTTCTTTTTCTTGGGGATGGTCTTGATTATGGCCTCCTGTGNTTCTAAAGTGAAACCACAAAACTAATCCTTAAAATTCATTTCCAAAGAGGAAGTCTGAACTTGCAATAAACAATATCCATATATGTACATGTTCAGGGCTTCTCTCGTGGTTCAGTGTCAACATAGGAGATGAGAGTTTGATTCTGGGTTGGGAAGATTCCCCAGAGAAGGAAATGGCAACCCACTCTAGTATTCTCAGCTGGAAAATCCCATGGACAGAGGAGCCTGGAATGCTACAGTCCATGGAATCACAAAAGAGTCAGACACAACTTAGTGACTAGGCAACGACAACAAAAAAAAAAAAGGTAGGGAATATTTGGCCCAGAGAAGACAGGAATACAAGTTATATCATCAAAAGGGTGTTCACTTCCCCTACTATGACATTTGAGTAAAAGAAAGATTGTGACAACAGGAACACCAACTCTGTCGTACACAGTAAACATTTCCTAAAACTCCCACTTAATACATTTATGGAGTCCGGGAAGGCAATCCCACCCTCTCGTCTTATTAATATTGAGGGGGAACAAGGTTGATGATAAGAGTTTGAGATTGTGTTGCAGCTGTTATAGCTGTAGCTGTTTTTGTTGCTGTTACTGCTATTGTAATTTTAGGTCCAAATATTTATCCTCTCATTGTCGTTTCATTGCATCACTGTCGACTGTCTGGAGGCATTTCGTTGTGGTTGGACAAAGGTTGTGCTTTGGAGATAGTGGATAAGATATAAAAAAGCAATCACATTAAGACTTTGGGTTTTATACCTCCCCAAAACTCAACATGCCTTGAGAATTGTGAGCAGTGGCCAGAAAGCATGTCTTTGAATATGCAAAATTATTTCAATATTGCTCAAATAACACACCTGAGGAGGTAGAAGGTGCTTAGGCTTACGTCCAAACGCTCACCTACAGGGAAGAAACTGACAATGAGGAATACCAAAGTTGCCAAGAGTAGGAAGCACAAAGAGTATGGCTTTTTAATGATGTATAAACTTAATTAGAGCTTTCTTTCCAGCTTATTACTAAGAATACTATGCTACAGCTATAATATGCAATAAGATCCTCAAATAGTATACTCAATATCCATCACACATTTTTTTTCTTCATCACACATTTTCAATACCATGATATGTTGCATAGATTTAAAAAATGCTTTAAAGCATTGTAACATGAAAGAGATCCTACCAGTCCGTTTTAAAGGAGATCAGTCCTGAGTGTTCTTTGGAAAGAATGATGCTAAAGCTGAAACTCCAGTACTTTGGCCACCTCATGCGAAGAGTTGACTCACTGGAAAAGACTCTGATGCTGGGAGGGATTGGGGGCAGGAGGAAAAGGGGATGACAAAGGATGAGATGACTAGATAGCATCACCGATTCAATGGACATGAGTTTGAGTGAACTCTGAAAGTTGGTGATGAACAGGGAGGCCTGGCGTGCTGCAATTCATGGGGTCACAAAGAGTCAGACACGACTGAGCAACTGAACTGAACTGAACTGAACATGAAAGATTCCAACTCTCTTAGTTGATAATACAGGAGTCACAAACTTGAATAACTATAGGGATGAGACAGAGAAAACCTCAGAGTTGAGGATACAACACAGAGTGCTGGAGACTAAGACAAATCCAAAAAGCACACATCCCATCTAAAGGGTCAGCTACCACAAAAATCTGTCAAGTATTCCCTTATTGAAGTCATCCCAGGGCAGTCATCTGATTTTCCAAGACAAGCCAGAAATCCAGAATTTTATGCCAAATTCCTTGATTTTTAAATGATACCCAGTAATTCAAAGAAGTGGTAATAGTGTAAACCCTGCCCATGACAACAGTGTATGGTCTCAATAAATATATCTACAGGAGAGACTTCCCCAAAGACACAGGTAGTGTCCACTGGTGATCCTCTCGACTTCAGTTCTAGCCGTTTCTCAAGATATCCCAGAAGAAAGCTGAGCGCCAAAGAATTGATGCTTTTGAACTCTGGTGTTGGAGAAGACTCTTGAGAGTTCCTTGGACTGCAAGGAGATTCAACCAGTCCATCCTAAAGGAGATCAGTCCTGGGTGTTCATCGGAAGGACTGATGCTAAAGCTGAAGTTCCAATACTTTGGCCACCTCATGCGAAGAGTTGACTCACTGGAAGACTCTGATGCTCGGAGGGATTGGGGGCAGGAGAAGGGGATGACAGAGGATGAGATGGCTGGATGACATCACTGACTCGATGGACATGGGTTTGGGTGAACTCTGGGAGTTGGTGATGGACAGGGAGGCCTGGCGTGCTGCAATTCATGGGGTCACAAAGAGTCGGACACGACTGAGCAATTGAACTGAATGTGTCATTTAACGCCAGTGTTTCCTTATTGATTTTCAATTTCTCCCTTATTATGACTTGCCTTGTATATCAAGGTGGTCCTATGTTCTGTGTATATATATTTACAATTGTTGTATCTTCTTCCTGAATTGATCCCTTGACCATTATGTAAACGTTCTTTGTCTCTTAATACATTCTGTAAAGTCTATTTTGTCTGATAATGAGTATTGCTACTCTAGCTTTCTTTCAATTTCCATTTTTATGGAATACTTTTTCCATCCTGTCACTTTCAGTATGTCTGTGCCTATTGGTATGAAATGGACCTCTTATAAACAGCATATATGCAGGTCTTGTTTTTGTATCTATTCAACCAGTCTGTCTTTTGGTTGGAGCATTTAACCCCCTTTCATTTAAGGTGATTATTGATATGTATGTTCCTATTACCATTTTGTTAATTCTTTTGGGTTTGCTGTTATAGGTCATTTTTCTTCCCTTCCTCTCTTGGTCTCTTCTCTTAGGGTTTGATTGCCATCTTTAGTGTTCTGTTTGGGTTGCTTTTACTTTTTTCTTTGTATCTATTGTAGTTTTGAGGTTTGCTGTTCCCATTAGGTTTTGATACAGCAGTATATATATATATATATATATACAAAGTTGTTTTACATTGCTGGTCTCCTTTCTACCTAGAGAAGTTTCTTTAGCATTTGTTGCAAAGCTGGTCTGGTGGTGCTGAATTCCTTTAGCTTTGGCTTGTCAGTAAAGCTTTTTATTTCTATGTCAAATCTGAAAGAGAGCCTTGCTGTGTATTCTTACTTATAGATTCTCCCCTTTCATCATTTTGAATATATCATGCCACTCCCTTCTGACTTGTAGAGTTTCTGCTGAGAAGTCAGCTAATAACCTTATGAGGAGTTCTCTTATATTTTTTTTTTGTATTTTCCTTGTTGCTTTTAAATACTTTTTTATTTGTCTTTAATTTTGCCAACTTGATTAATCTCAGCATGTTCTTCCTTGAGTTTATCTTGCCTGGGACTCTCTGTGCTTCCTGGACTTCGGTCACTGTTTCCTGTCCCCTGTTACAGAAGTATTCAGCAACTATCTCCAAAAATATCTTCTCAGGCCCTTTGTCTCTTTCTTCTCCTTCTGGGACCCCTAAAATGCAAATACTCGTGTTTTTAATGTTGTCCCAGAGTTCCCTTAAACTGTCTTCATTGTGTTTTTTTCACATTTTTTCTTCATTCTTTTCCATGGCAGTGATTTACACCATTCTATCTTCCAGGTCATTTACATGTTCTTCTGCCTTAGTTATTCTGCTATTGATTTCTTCTAATGCATTTTTCATTTCAGTTACTGGATTGTTCAACTCTGTATTTTAGTTCTTCTAGGTCTTTGTTAAACTTTTACTGTATCATCTCAATCATTGCCTCCATTTTTTTCTGAGATCCTGGATCATCTTCACATCATTATTCTTAATTTTTTTTTTTTTTTTTGAAAATTGCCCATCTCTGCTTTACTTAGTTGTTTTTCTAGGGGTTTATCCTGATCCTTCCTGTGGGACTTTTCTTCTGCCATTTCATTTTGTCTAACTTTCTGTGATTGTGTTTTCTATTCCATGAGCTGTAAGACTGTAGTTCTTTTTGCTTCTCCTGTCTGTTCTGTTCAGTAAGAACTTTTGCTACCAACTTATTGAACTGCATATATGATAAACTGATTATCTCTGTTTCTCAGGGGTTTTTTTGTGGAGAGTTTTTTCTTGCTTTTTCAATTGGGAGTAGTTGCTCTGCCTTATCATTTTCTTTACCTTTCTCTGTTTCTATGAACTTAGGTGAAACATGTATCTTCATGATTTTGAAGAGGTGTTTTTATATGGGATCATCCTCATATAGGCTGTATGTGCTAAACATCTTCAGTGCCAGGGCCAAATTCGATTTGGACACCAGCTATATATTTCCTTATGGTGTATTGGCCACTATTACCTTGATAGAGTGTGGCTGGTGTTTGAGGAGCTAAAGCCTGCACAGGGTATGAGGTGGGACTTCCTTTCTGCTCAGTGGCCCTGGCAGGGATGTGATCTCCTCCCAAGTTGCTGGAGCAGGAGCACTGAAGTTACTCAAGCAGGCTTTGTTCCCTGTTAAAAGTATGATTTTCCTTCTCCCTTAACTAGGGCCTTTGCCCCAGTGAAAGGGAGTTTTAAAGTAATTTGAGTCCTGTGTGCTTACAGGGGTCCAATGTACTGCCTGTGTAAATATCTATGATTCTACTCAGATGCACCCCAAGGTTGTATATTTTACCCAATTGTGGTTATCCCAGATTAGTACAGTGCTGTGGTGTGGAGCAAATGATGCTGGAGCATTCAGTTGGCTGGGACTGGAGTTCATGGTGGTTGTAGGAACTGAAGTGGCTGTGCTGCTAACAGAAGGGTGTTGCTTCTGTAGCACTGCTTAAATGCTAACAGTGGCCACCACTGCCCCACCTGGACTACATCCCAGATGCCCAGACTGCCTCCACATCCCTAGTTCAAGTTTTCTTTCCAGTTGCTAGTAATGCTAGATCTGCTGCCAAGCTGTGGCATGAATTGAGCAAGGAAGATACACTTGCTTATCTTAAATTGGGGGGTGCACCAATATGGCTGCAACAAAGACAGATCCCTCTCCACCCTCTCTGGGGGCAAGTCACACCCATACATGTCCACAAGTGATGTCCAGCCTTTCTACTTGTCTTAGCAATTCTCCAAGCAGACAGGGATATCTTGTCTTCCCTGCATAAGACCCCAAAACTGGGACATTAAGCCCCTGGCTTAACCCACTCATCCCCCTGGACAAGTGTCTATCCCTGTACAGCCTTCTTTTCATCTTAGTCCCTTCCCAGAGATACAGGTCCCAACTCAATGTTTTGGGGGTTTGTTTGTTTTTCCTCGCTATTTATGTGGGAATATTTTTTGTAGCCTGGGTTATATAGGAGTTCTGCCAGTTTGCAGATAGTTTTCCATGAGAATTGTTCCACATGTAGAGGTATTTTTGACATATTTATGGGAGGAGGCAAGCTACATATCCTCTCTTCTTCCTCTGCCGTCTTAATCCCCATCCACATCACCTTACTTTTCAATGTGACTCATGTGTTTGTCTGTGTCCCTAATTAGACTATAAGCATCGGATGGGTAGGGGCTGTATCTCACCTTCCCTACTTTTATATTCCTAGTAACACAGTTTTGGCACATCAGCAGCATTTCAGTGAATGCTTTAAATCATGGATTAATTAAAAATAAAACCTCTTATGCCAAAGAACCAAATCAACAAAAAGTAAGATAATAGAGAATACACTTACATTCCTAACCATGCATTTTCAGAGACTCCACTCCATATTATAGGTAACCAGATGGGTCCCAGGCTAAGGGAATGGAGTGTAGTAAAGTAAAAAAAAGAAGAGAATGAAAAAGCTGGCTTAAAACTCAACATTCAAAAAACAAAGATCATGGCATCTGATGCAATCACTTCATGGCAAATAGATGGAGAAACAATGGAAACAGTGATAGACTTTATTTTCCTGGGCCCCAAAATCACTGCAGATGGTGACTGCAGCCTTGAAATTAAAAGACACTTGCTCCTTGGAAGAAAAGCTATGACCAACCTAGATATTAAAATGCAGAGACATTACTTTGCCAACAAAGGTCCGTCTAGTCAAAGCTATGGGTTTTCCAGTACTCACGTATGGATGTGAGAGTTGGACCATAAAGAAAGCTGAGAACTGAAGAACTGTAGCTTTTGAATTGTGGTGTTGGAGAAGACTCTTGAGAGTCCCGTGGACTGCAAGGACATCAAACCAGTCAGGCCTAAAGGAAATCAATACTGAATATTCATTGGAAGGACTGATGCTGAAGCTGAAGCTCCAATAATTTGGCCACCTGATGCGAAGAGCTGACTCACTAGAAAAGACCCTGATGCTGGGAAAGACTGAAGGCAAGAGGAGAAGGGATGCATTAGGATGAGATGGTTGGATGGCATCACCGGTTCTATGCACATGAGTTTGANATATTCATTGGAAGGACTGATGCTGAAGCTGAAGCTCCAATAATTTGGCCACCTGATGCGAAGAGCTGACTCACTAGAAAAGACCCTGATGCTGGGAAAGACTGAAGGCAAGAGGAGAAGGGATGCATTAGGATGAGATGGTTGGATGGCATCACCGGTTCTATGCACATGAGTTTGAGCAAGTTCCAGGAGTTGGTTAAGGACAGGGAAGCCTGGTGTGCTGCAGTCCATGGTGTCTCAAAGAGTCAGACATGAATGAGTGACTGAAATGAACTGAATGTAAGAATTGTTGTCAGCAGCACTAGTGGTCCTAGCTTTTCATCATATCATAACACGCAAGAAAATGCGATTTTGTAATATTAAAAAATGAAACTTCTATTCATAAATTTAAGAAAAGGTAAATTCAAATGTAGATTACCTCTTTACTCTTGCTCTGATCTTGGTAAGTTAAGGCAAACACTGAACAGTGAACTATTAATTAATTAGGACCTACTGTTTACTAGTGTAACTCTTCCATTAAAATTTTAATAGGTTGAGAAATTGCAGATTTAACTTTCTTTGTAATTACTGCCCCCTGTTCCCAAGAATAATCAAGTTAGCTATCATTTACTTATGTAAACTCGAAATGCCATTAAAAAGCAGTCAATATTCTGAAACACCACAAGATGGGGATGTTACTCCATTTAAAATGGCCTTTTTTTCTCCCTTTAAACTTTTTTCATAGGGCTTAATTAATACTTCCTCACATCAAGAGTTCAAGATCCTCTATAGTTCCAAACGAAGTTTGAATCAAAACTATTTCACTAACAAAATTGCAACAGTGACTTCCAGTTAAAATGTGTCCAGGAAGTATGAGTTCTGTTGCCTCTCCTCTCTCTATGCACATTTGTCTTTTATATGCATCTTCACTCGTGTGTGTGCGCGGTGTGTGTGCTATCTTCTAGGTGTTAACTATCCTTTCTTTCTGTTAGGCTATTGTTCTATATGCGTGTCTCCCACGCTGTGACGCTGCTATCACTATAATTGTTCCTTGTGTCCAGCTTATGTCACCATTCCAGGATCAAACAGTCACATCTGCATTTGTCTTGGGAACATGTGTGCATGCCCTCCCTTCTGTTTCTATTCTTCCTTATCTCTTCTGTTTTTTCCATTAAAAAAATCTTAAGATAGCAGAAGATCCAGGTAGTTCAGTCTCAAAAATATTTCTTTCTTTTCCCTACCTTTTAACTCTAACTACTCCTATTTCTCTCCCTTAAATTCACTAAATGTTTGATTTTTTAAGTAGCCGTTATTATTAAACCAAATTAAGATGTAGAAAAATACTTTATGTATTTTATATGTTCCCTGAGTAGGTTATAGGTGTGTGTGTGAGAGAGAGTGTGTGTTTATAAATATTTTTTGTTTCTCTGGATGCCTTGAAGTTGATACAAGAGGAGTCTCCTGTTCAATTGAGTTGCATGATTTGTGGACACTGACTTAAGTAGAACAGTAGATCTCATTCTGATCTGCTATACCAGTCAGAAATCACTGTCTGCAGGAACAGTTTGAGTTAGTTATCTATTGATCAAAATTTTGTATTTTATCTAACATGGAACTGAGTTGCTTAATTTCACTACCAAATTCATGAAATACTAATTTTTTTTTTTAAGTTACAATGGAAAGAACAAGATGGCGGGGGAGTAGGTGGACGTGGAGTACATCTCTCTCCACAGATACATCAGGAATATACCTTCAGACACAGAAGTGCATGCAGAACACCAGCTGAGAGTGGACAGGAGTACCTGCCTGACCAGTGCAAAAGAATATGCAGAACCACACAAAACTCAGCAGGACTAGGGAAGCAGGGGGTTCCCCCCCTACTAAACTGGAGTGTTAGTAGGACTGGACCTGCCCTCGGTGGGCGGGGGAACTGAAGCAGGGGTCCAATTCCCACATCAGGGCAATTATCTGAGCCAGAGGAGAAAGATTTAAGGCTGAGAGTGAAACAGCTGATCTGCGGCAGCCTGAATAGAATGAGAATCAGGTAGTCCTTGCCACAGCCATACATACCCTGGATGGATATGCAGGATAGGGACGCAGATCCCCTGGAAGGCACAGCAGCTGGAAGCTGGAGTTTGGGGGTTGGGGAGCAATCCCAGGATGAGGGCTGCTGTTGACTGTGGAGAGACAGACCAAGGGGACGTGAAGGAGGAGATTGTGGTGGGAAATGCCTGTGGAGGAAAGCCAGGCAGTCATGGAAGCAAGGCGATACTGCTGAGTCACGAGTAGGGGATGGAGCCATCACCATAGCCTCTCTCCCACACGCCAGCATCCTCAACTGAACAGTAGAGAGGCAGGTCCATCAAACACCTGATGAACTGAACTACAGAGTAGGACTCCAGCCAGGGGCCCCTCTATGTGACTGATGTGCTGAAAAACAGAGAAGGACCCCAGGCAGAGCCCTCTAAATGTCTGAACAGGCAGAGCTATGGAGAAAGACTGGCCAAGGAGGCCTTCTAATTACCAGCTACAAGAGGCTCGAAAAAAGACTCTGAAAGGGCCATAACTCCTGTGATGGAGGCAATCCGTGTCCCTGCACATGTGGCAAAGCCAGGGTCCCTGCAAACCAAGCAGATGCACCACCTTCATGCTCAACTCTCACTGGAGTAGAGCTGCCACAGGCAAAAAAATTCTTACATCTATGTGTGCAGGGTCATATTGGTAGTGTTCAACTCCTTGGACCCTGTGGACTGTGACCTACCAGGCTTCTCTGACAGGGGTTTCTCCAGGCAAGAATACTAGGGTATTGGCCAATACTGGTTCCCATAGCCTTCTAGAGCACTATATTTCCTGCTGCCCAAGCCGCCAACTCCCCTGAGTACCTGGTGCTGCCAGAACCCCTGCGACCCAAGCAGCTGCACCACCTCCACCCCTGGCCCTCACAGGGGCAAACCCAAGTCCTCCAGGGCAGCCTCAGGAGCAAACCTCAGTGGACGACCCACATGCAGAGGTGGAAATAAAACCACAACTGAAACCCAGGGCCAGTGTGGCTAAGGAAGAANACTCCAGTAATTTGGCCACCTCATGGGAAGAGTTGACTCATTGGAAAAGACTTTGATACTGGGAGGGATTGGGGGCAGGTGAAGAAGGGGACAACCGAAGATGAGATGGCTGGATGGCATCACTGACTCGCTGGATGCGAGTCTGACTGAACTCCGGGAGTTGGTGATGGACAAGGCGGCCTGGCGTGGTGCGATTCATGGGATTGCAAAGAGTTGGACTCGACTGAGTGATGCGACTGAACTGAACTGACTGCTGAGTCACACATGGGTGTTGAGCCATCACCAAGGCCTCGCCCCACATGCCAGCATCGGCAGCTGAACAGTAAAGAGACTGGCACATCAAACTCCTGACTTGCTGAACTACAGAGCAGGACCCCACCCAGGGTGCCCCTTTAGGTGCCTGACCCGCCAGTGTACAGAGTAGGACCCCAGTCAGGGGGAGACGTCTATGTACCTGATGCACAGGACAGAGAAGGACCCTAGGCAAGGAAGCCCTCTCAGTGTCTAAATGGGTGGAGCTATGGAGAAAGATTGGCCAAAGAGAAAAGAAACCTTCTGACTGCCAGCTACAAGAGGCTCGAAAAAAGACTCTGATAGGGCCATAACTTCTGCCACAGAGGCAGTCCATGTCCCTGCACACTTGGTGCTGCCAGGGCCCCCACAAGCCAAGCAGCTGCACCGCCTTCACACTCAACTCTCCTTGGGGCAGAGCTGCCACAGGCAAAAAACCTCTTGTGTCTGTGCACACAGGGTCACTTCGGTAGTGTCTGACTCTTTGCGACTATGTAGGCTGTGACCTGCCAGGCTTCTCTGCCAGGATGGGGGATTCTCCAGGCAAGAGTACTGGGTTTATTGGCCAATATTGGTTGCCATACCCTTCTAGAGCACTATATTTCCTGCTGCCCTAGTTGCCAACTGCCTTGAGTACCTGGTGCTGCCAGAACTCCTGCTACCCAAGCAGCTGCACCACCTGCACACCTGACTCTCACTGGGGCAAACCCAAGTCTTCCAGGGTAGCCTCAGGAGCAAACCTCAGTGGACGACCCACATGCAGAGGTGGAAATAAAACCACAACTGAAACCCAGGGCCAGTGTGGCTAAGGAAGAAGACCCAAAACCTTCCCACCAGCTGTACAAGCTGCAGATTAAATCCACACAACTAGGCAGACACTGTGTCTATGGAATATATTAAACGTCATTGAGAGCTCCCACAAAAGAAAACGCACTAGTTCTAATGGCTGTGGACATTGGAGGCAAGAACACACAGGAGTAGGACCAGATTAGAATCTGAGCTTCCCCGACAGCAGGTCCAGAGATCAGCAGTGTTGGAGGGCATCCTAGGGAGGTGAGTAGACTGTGACTCCCAGCAGCGATGGACTCTGACAGTAGTGACTCAAGAAAAACATTTATTATTCTGATGTTTTGACTTGTTTTGTAGATTCTTTTGGATTTTTTTTTCTATTTTCCCCCCTCTGTTTTAATTGCCAATTTTATTGACACTATGATATCTAATTAAGATTTTGAGCTTTTTATTTTTCTAAGTTACATTTTTGTATTCTTGTTATAAATCTCTGCCTCTACACTGGGCTTTTGCTGTTCTGGGGAGTCCCCCCACCTCCTTTCTTTTTTTCTCTTTTTTTAAATTTTTTAAGCCTATTATTTTTTTCTCTACATTTATTCTTTCCTTTGCTTTTCATACTGTTCTTTGCCCTTGCAGTTAATCTTTAATGTATATAAATCTTCTTTATCTAACTATTTAACTTTACATATCCATTCTTCCTTTCTATTCTTTCCTTCTCTCTGGACATATTTATTAGTTTTATTTTCATTGCCTTATTCCCGAATTGGCACCTTCTTTACTTCATGCTTTATTCTGGTAGATATAATTTATGGCTTCCTCTGTTTGCTGGGTCAATCATTCTACTTTATTTTTGTTAGACTGATTTGATTTTGCTTATAGGTGTATATGTGTATATTCAGTCACACTTATTACTGTTGTTATAAACCACTGCCTCTACATTGGACTTTTGAAGTTCTGTGGAGTTGGGTGTTTTGTTTTTTCTTTTTTCTTCTGTTTTCTTTTTTTCTTTCTTTTTTATAATTTTAATTTTTTTAAGCCTACAATATTTTTTATACACTTATTCCTTTGTTTGCCTTTCCTACTGTTCTTTTCCCCTTGCAGTTAATCTTTAATATAAATATTCTTCATCTTCCTCTATTTAACTTTGCATATATATCTTTTCTTTTCTTTCTTTCCTTTCCTCTCAACATATTTGTTAACTTAGTTTTCATTGTTTTATTCCCCCACCTGTCACCTTGATTTAGTTTTGCTTTACAGTTTCTGCTTTAGTTAGTTTTGTTCTTAACTGGTAAGTATAATTTTTTATTTCTTTTGTTCACCAGGTCAATTACACTTTATTTTTATACTTTATTTTTGTTGGACTGTTTTGACTTTGTTCAAGAGTATATATGTAATGTGTATATTCCATTATTTTAATTATTATTTGCCTGATTTTGTAACTGCCAATTGTCTGGGGTTCATCATTGGTTTCTTGTTTATGGATATTTGTTTTAATTTCACTTAATGTTATAACTTGTGGAATCTCTGTTCCTGACTAGAGATTAAGCTTTGAGCCTTTCGAGTGGGAACACAGACTCCAAGACCTGAGACTACAAGAGAACTAACCCTAGGGAGTATCAAATAGTGAGAACTCACACAAAGGAAACCACTTGAATACAAGACCCAGCATGACCTGACCACCAGAAGCACTCTGTGCAGGCCACCTCATCTAAACAACAAGCAAAACTAATACAAACCCAATCATCAGCAGACAGGATTACCACCTCACTCAGCCTTGTCCATCAGAGGAAAATATCTGAAGCAGAAGAATGAATCAGTGAGCCGGAAGATAAAATGATAGAAATAATTTCTGAAGAGCAGAATAAAGTAAAAAGAATGAAAAAAACTGAGGATAGTGTCAGAGACCTCTGGGACAATATCAAACACACCAACTTTCAAATTGTAGGGGTCCTGGAAAAAGAAGAGAAAAACAAAGGGTATGAGAAAATTGTTGAAGAGATTATAGTGGAAAATTTCCCCAACATGGAAAAATAAATAGTCAATCAAGTCCAAGAGGCACAAAGAGTCCTATACTGGATAAACCCAAGGAGAAACATGCCAAGACACATATTAATCAAACTAACAAATACTAAACACAAAGAAAGAATATTAAATTCAGCAAGGGAAAAGCAACAAGGAAAACACAATGGAAACCCCATACATTTAACAGCTGATCTTTCAACAGAAACTCTGCAGGCTAGAGGGAATGGCAGGATATATTTAAAGAAATGAAAGGGGGAAAGCTACAACCAAGATGACTGTACCTGGCAAGGATCTCATTCAAAATTGATGGAGAAATAAAAAGCTTTTCAGACAAGCAAAATTAAGAGAATTCAGCACCACCAAACCAGCTTAACAACAAATGTTAAAGTGACTTAACATTGCCAAGAAATATCAGCGAAGATAAAAGGTCTACAAAAATCAACTCCAAACAGTTAAGAAAATGGCAATAGGAACATGTATACCAATGATTACTTTTAAATGTAAATGGTTTAAATGGATGAAAGCTAGAGTAGCAATCTTCATATCAGACAAAACAGACCTTAAAATAAGGAAAGACACTACATAGATCAATCCAAGATGAAGACATAACAGTTGTAAATATCTATGTACCCAACATAGGAGCACCTCAATATATAAGACAAACACTAACAGATATAAAAGGAGAAATTGGCAGTAACACAATAATAGTAGGAAACTTTAGCACCCCACTCAAACCAATGGACAGATCATCAAATGGAAAATCAATAAGTAAACACAAGTCTTAAATGATACATTAGATGAAATGGAGCTCACTGATATTTTCATAACATTCCATCCAAATGCAGAATATACTTTATTCTCAAGTGCATATGGAACATTTTTCAGGATAGACCACATCTTGGGTCACAAATCAAACCTCAGTAAATTTAAGATTGAAATCATATCAAGCATCTTCTCTGACCACAGCGCAATGAAACTAGATATCAATTACAAGAATAAACTCTAAGAAACACAAACACATGGAGATTAAACAACACATTTCTAAATAACCAGCAGGTTACTGAAGAAATCAAAAGAGAAATCAAAAAATTTCTAGAAACAAATGACAATGAAAACACGACAAATCAAAACCTATGGGGTGCAGCAAAAGCAGTTCTAAGAGGGAAGTTTACACCAATACAATCCTACCTCAAGATACCTAAAACAACTGGAAAAAGTAGAACAAACAAAAACAAAATTAGTAGAAGGAAAGAAATCATAAAGATCTGAGCAGAAATAAAGAAAAAAGAAATGAAAGAAACAATAGTAAAGATTAATAAATGAAAAGCTGGTTCTTCGAGAAGATAAAATTGACAAACCTTTAGCCAGACTCATCAAGAAAAACAGAGAGAAGAAACAAATCAACAAAATTAGAAATGAAAAAGGAGAGGTTACAACAGACAATGCAGTAATATAAAGGATTATAAAAGACTGTAATCTCCTGGGGGAAGAGCCACTTCACGCCCGAGGTCAGGGGCGGTGGCCGAGAGAAGCAACCCCAAACAGCGGTGGCTGCGCGGGCGCAGGAGGGCGGAGAGGAGCTACTCCACGTTTAAGGTCAGGAGGGGCAGTGGTGAGGAGATACTCCTCATCCAAGGTAAGGAGCAGCAGCTGTGCTTTGCTGGAGCAGCTGTGAAGAGACACCCCATGTCCAAGGTAAGAGAAACCCAAGTAAGGCGGTAGGTGTTGCGAGAGGGCATCAGAGGGCAGACACACTGAAATCATACTCACAGAAATCTAGTGAATCTAATCACACGGACCACAGCCTTGTCTAATTCAATGAAACTAAGCCATGCCGTGTGGGGCCACCCAAGACAGGTGGATCATGGTGGAGAGGTCTGACAGAATGTGTTCCACTGGAGAAGGGAATGGCAAACCACTTCGGTATTCTTGCCTTGAGAACCCCATGAACAGTATGGGAGGCCTAGCGTGCTGCGATTCATGGGGTTGCAAAGGGTGGGACACGACTGAGCGACTGAACTGAACTGAATGCAAGATATTCATAATTGGGTAAACTGTGGGGAGTGAGGGGGTGGGGAATCTTCCCTGGTGGCTCAGTGGTAAAGACTCCGCCTGCAATGAAGGAAACACAGGTTTGATCTCTGATCAGGAAGATCCGCTGGAGAAGGAAATGGCAACCCATCCCAGTAATTTTGCCTGGGAAATTCCATGGACAGAGGGGCCTGGCAGGCTAGTTCATGAGGTGGCAAGGATTCGACATGACTTTGAGACTAACCCATCACCATCAATCTGTGGGGGTGTGGGAGAAGTAGGAAAGAGGAAGCATATAAGAACTCTCTATACCTTCTGTATAATTTTTATGTATACTCAGAAATCTTCTAAAAACAAATTAATAAAAAAACAGGTAACTTTATCACATTTTATGATACTTTATAATGGATATTATTCATAGTGGCTTTCTGAAATTAACTGGAGCTCTAGTATAACATTCAGTTTCAAAGAAAGCTCTGCATAAGGTGCATACATCTAGGTATTCTAGTCATCTAAGGTACTTTCGACATTTTAAGGGATTTTTATCAGAAAATCTTTTCATTGTATGAAAATCATTCATACACAGTCCAAGCTTCTATTGTGGATGTGGGAAACTCTAATGATCTTAATATTGAAGATGGAGTTATGACCCTAAGTTCCAAACCAAGGGTTGTGTCTTATTTATCTTAACATATCCTACCTTAAATTACCTTTGTATAAACTTTAAAACTTTTTGTCAAATAAACGATTGAATAAAGAAATTACTGAATGAAATACATCAATGCATATGTGGGTTGTATAACAACTTGTAATTGAGTCCTCCTTATAATTTCTGGTGTTGAATTACAGCCAATAAATAAAATATTTGGTATTCATCATTCCTCTTCTTTGATTTTGCTGAGCAAGAAGATAATTATAAACCCAATCTACAAAATTTTTAATTCACTTTGGCTAAAAATTTTTAAAAGAGTCTGAAGGTATAAATCTCAGCATTTTAAAGATAAACTCAAACAAATGGAGACCTGTTGTCATGAATATTTTAAGAAAATAAATCTCATGAGATCTGAATCAAAATGGTAGAGTAGAAGATCCTGAGCTCATGTCCTTCATGGACTCACCAAAATACAACTTGATGTAGCACAACTATCTCTGAGAATGACTTGAAGACCAAAACGGATACTCTACAACTAAGAATATTTTTTAAAGGCCACATCAAGAAGGGGAAAAGGGGAAGAGATGCAGTCTAGTCAGAACCCACACTCCCAATTGGCAACCCACAAGCAGGAGGGATATCACAATTGTGGAGGTCTGTCTTGAAGAATGAGGGGTCTGAACCCCAGTGTGATCCTCAGCATGGGAGGCCTTCATCAGGATGCCTAGCCCACAAAACATCTGGTTTACATTCAGGAGAGTTGAACGGTTATGGGAAACCAAAATTCCACTCTTGAAGAGCTTATGTACATACCTGCTCCAAGTTGCAGTACTGAATCAGCAGCTTGACAAGCACTTGGTCATACAAGATCATCGACTGATTTTATAGTAAGCACCAGAGGGAGAGGGATCTGATAGAATTTTCTCTTGGACTGGAAATGAAGGCAGGCACCATTATTTTGTTCTCCTTCCACCTAGCTGCCCTGGCACTGGCAGGCACCACTTCTGTCACTCTTCATCAACCTAGCTAACACTGTGCCTTGCCCAAGCATAACCTAAGTACCACCACTTCTCAATTCACTATACCAGCTGCCCCTCCAAAGTGGCCTGTACTTCATCCCATTTGGGAGGCAGCATTGGCCAGTCACAGCGCTCCTCCAAGTAGTTCCTGCACCAGGGAACCAGTCCTATCCCACCTGGTGAGTGGTCTTGAACGGCATCAGTGCCCCACCAAAAGGCTCTTGCTGCAGCAGACCAGTCCAACACACTAGCATGCCTGCAGCAATCACAGCCCAACCACAAGAAGAGGGGGCACACAGCCCACACAGGGGATAGACCTGGAACACCTAGATAAAGTGACCATAGGGCATTGTGCCACTGCACCCCAAAGGACATATTCTACACGAGGCACTCTTTTAAGACTGAGAAATGTAGTTGATATATCTAATATATAGAAATAAACACAGAGAGAATTAGGTAAAATGAACAAAGGAATACCTTACAAACAAGAGAACAAAACAAACTTTCAAGGGAAAAAATAAGTAAAACAGAGATAAATAATCCAAAGAACCATTCGTAAAGATACTCACAAAACATGGAAGAATGGATGAACTCACTGAGAATGTCAGCCAAGAGAAAATATTAAAAATAATCAGAACTGAAGGCAATAACTGAAATGAAAAACATGCTACAGGAAATCAACAGCAGATGAGAGGATGCAGAAGAATAAAGGCAGGGTAGTAACACAATCAGAAAAGCAAAAGGAAAAAGAATTTCTCAAAACAGGATTAGTTTAAGCAACCTCTGGGACAACATCAAGCATACTAACAATTGCATTGTAATGATCACAGAAGAGACAGAGGACAGAAAACCTATTCAAAGAATTAATGGTTGAAAATTATCCTAACCTGGCAAAGGAAACAGGCATCCAATTCCAGGAAGCAAAGATTCCCAAAAAGAATAACCTAAAGTGACCCACACCAAGACATACTATAATTAAAATGTCAAAAGTTAAAGATAAATACAAGCTTAAAAGCAGCAAGAGAAAAACCAGTTATGTACAAGGGAGCCCCCATAAGACTATCATCTGATTTTTCAGCAGAAAGGTTATAGTCCAAAAGAGACTGGCATAATATATTCAAAGTAAAAGTGCTCAGTTATGTCTGACTCTTTGAGACTCCATAGACTGTAGCCTGCCAGGCTCCTCTGTCCATGGAATCCTCCAGGCAAGAATACTGGAATGGGCTGCCATCCAGGGATATTCATGGTCCAGGGATTAAACTTGAGTCTCTGGCATTGCAGGCAGATTCTTCATCATCTGAGCCAACAGGGAACTACTTAAAGGTAAAAACTTACAAACAAAACCACCCTACCCAGCAAGGTTATCATTCAGAATTGAAATATAGATAAGGAATTTCCTTGATAAGCAAAGCTAAAGAAATTAATCACCGCTGAAGTGTCCTTCCAAAAAAAAAAAAAGAGTGTTTTCTTTTAAAGGAAAAAAAAAAGTTCTAACTACAAACAAAATTATAAAAGAAAAAAAAAACTAACTGGTAAAGGCAAATATATATAAAAGATAGTGGATCGACAATCCATAAAACTGGAAAGAAGGTTAAAAGCCAAATTAGTAAAAACCAAATGCATCCAAAATAAAGTACTACACAAAATTTTTAAATATAAATTATCAAAACCATAAAACATTAGCAAGGGTGTAAAAATGCAGTTCTTTTTAAATGAGTTCAAACTTAAATGACCATCAACTAAAAATCAACTTCTATATAGATAGATTGTTATATAGTAACCTCAAGGTAACCAAAAGCAAAAAACCAATAACAGATACTCAAAAAATAAGGAGAAAGGAATACAAAATTAATACCAAAGAAAGTCATCAAATAACAAGAGAACAGAACAAGAGAAGAAGGGAACAGAGAACAATTTTAAAGATAACAAAAAAGCAATAAAATGGCAAGAAATATATATTAATAATTACTTTGAATGTAAATAGGCTAAATGTATAAGTAAAGACACAGTGTAAATAAATGGATATAAAACAAGACCTATATACAAGATGCCTACAAGAGACTCACTTTAGATCTAAAAACACACACAAAATGAAAGTGAATGGATGGAAAAAGATATTCCATGCAAATGGAAATGAAAAGAAAGCAGGGATTGCATATTTATATTAGACAAAATACACTTTAAAACAAAGAATGTTACAAGAGAAGAGTATTACATAATAATAAGGGGATCAATCCAACAAGAGGATAGAATACTTGTAAATATCTATGCATTCAACATAGAAGACCCTACAAATCCCTGTGAATTTCAGTATAAAGTGTCACTGAAAGACAGGCATATTACCTGCCTCATATGTTTATTGTCTAATTCTTTCTGGATTTGCATTGTTCTTTTTAAGATTCTAAATCGGTGTATTTTGATGGCAAAATGTGGTTCTTTGAAATCAGAGGAATCAAATAAAAGGCTTCATTCCGAAAATCATACTTATTGTTAAAGATAGTTCCTTAAGGGTTAGAACAGTGCCTGACCCACAAGTATTGAGTAAATATTTATTGAATGCATAAATGAAAATTTCTGAAAGTATTTTTATTGCTATTTGGTAATATGATCAGCATTCACCCTACTACAATTCAGTGTGAAAGAATCATGGAGCCTTATGGTTGAAAAGGTAATCTCATTCAACAAACAAGATGGTGACTGAACCCCTTCTTTAAAAAGGCCTAGTGAATAGGCTGTGTAACGGATCTTCTAGCTCTACAAGTGATGGAAAACTCCATACTTTTGAAGGAAGTGAATTATATATGAAGATAACTCTAGTACCAGATTAATCCTTTTATTGAGACACAAACTAATTCCCTGTTGTTAGCAGATCCACAGGGAAATAAAATAATTTGTTGAGTGTTACCATGGGCTAAGAGCAATACATAACTGTCTCTGCTAAATTCCAAGTACCTAGAGCAGTGTCTGGCATATGTAAGCCCTCTGTAAATATTCATTAAGCATTACTTTGTTAATGTACATAGCCTTTTTTTTTTCACACTAGCTCCCACAAACCACATTCTTCTCTTACACATATGGTGTTGAGCAGATTTGGACAAAAGAATACCAGTTGTCTTTGATAAATTTTAATTCATTAGATGATATAATTTATCATAGTCAATCATGTATGGATTTTTTTTTTAGTGCTACTCAGTTTTAACTATTAGAAAAGGGTGTCTTAATCTAGGAAACAGAAATGTTCCATGTGTCTGTTTTTATTTTGAAGTTTTTTGTGTATTACCCTTTTCTTTAATGTTATATAACTCTGTGTATTGTCATGAACTGACAAGAAATATATTGAATCCCTGACAGCTAATTTCCTCTTTAGAATATCTGCAGGCCTCTTTGTTCATCTAAATCAGTTTTAAGCTATTATTAGACTAAATTCATATATTCTAACTATTTAAGCCAGAAAGGTGACAACAGTCTGACTAGACGGCAACTCTGTTAGCTCTAGGATATATGATTGATATTAAAACAACTATCATAATAACTGTAAAAGCAAAAGACACATTAGAGACCAGGCATCTGTGCAATTCAATAAAACACTCATTACTTTGAGAGAGATTTCATGAAAATTCATTTAAGAGAAAATTCCTATCTTAAATATTTTAATACTTTTTGATTATAACCATTATAGAACACTTTAAGCTTTCTGCTTTTATTTGTATTTGGATTTTTCCTTTTTTTAAGCCAGCATTTAATCTTTAGGTAATATACAATAGGTATTTTGTATAAATATCTGGACTATATGTTTAAAAAGTAAATTATTTGTATCAAGTATTTACAGAAACCAAATATTTAGTCGCTCTGCTGCTGCTAAGTCGCGTCAGTCGTATCCCTCTCTGTGAGACCCCATAGACAGCAGCCCACCAGGCTCCCCATCCCTGGGATTCTCCAGGCAAGAACACTGGAGTAGGTTGCCATTTCCTTCTCCAATGCATGAAAGTAAAAAGTGAAAGTGAAGTTGCTCAGTCGTGTCCGACTACCAGGCTCCTCCATTCATGGGATTCTCCAGGCAAGAGTCCTGGATGTGGTGCCATTGCCTTCTCCAGTTAGTCACTCAATTGGATCCAACTCTGCAACCCCATGGACTGTAACCTGCCAGGCTCCTCTGTCTGTGGAATTCTCCAGGCAAGAATACTGGCTGCTGGTGCTGCTAAGTCGCGTCAGTCGTGTCCAACTCTGGACCCCATAGACGGCAGCCCACCAGGCTCCCCCGTCCCTGGGATTCTCCAGGCAAGAACACTGGAGTGGGCTGCCATTTCCTTCTCCAGTGCATGAAAGTGAAAAGTGAAAGTGAAGTCGCTCAGTGGTGTCGGAGTCTTAGGGACTCCATGGACTGTAGCCCACCAGGCTCCTCCATCCAGGGGCTTTCCCAGGCAAGAGGACTGGCGTGGGTTGCTATTCCCTTCTCTAGGGGATCTTCCCTACCCAGCGATCAAACCTGAGTCTCCTACATTGCAGGTGGATTCTTTACTGTCTGAGTCAACGGCAAAGCCCTACATATTATAAGCACTTCTAAATGATAACCTCAAAATAATCCTGGTTTTAAGAACCAATTGGGATGACCCAGAGGGATGGTATGGGGAGGGAGATGGGAAGGGGGCTCAGGATAGGGAATACGTGTACACCCATGGCGGGTTCATGTCAATGTATGGCAAAACCAATATAATATTATAAAGTAACTAGCCTTCAATTAAAATAAATAAATTTACATTTTACAAAAAGAACCAATTGGTATGCTAAAAATTATCAAAAATCTTCATCATCTCATTGATCACTAAAGTGCAAGAGTCATTTTTCTAACATGCAAAATGTATGATTAAATCTAAAGCTCATTATCACACAAACCTGCAAGAAGAAACTGGGGAATGATTATTTAAATTTTTGGTTATGGAGTAGCTAAATATTTGGGATGAGTGAACAAATGAATGAATAATGACAAAATTTCACAGAAACATTAAAGGCACTTACAGAGTACTTGAATTAAAAGAGGGTAAATGTTTATCTAAGGGACATATTTGTCCTTATATGAAAATTTTTTCCCTTTAAGATTANCTGGAGTAGGTTGCCATTTCCTTCTCCAATGCATGAAAGTAAAAAGTGAAAGTGAAGTTGCTCAGTCGTGTCCGACTACCAGGCTCCTCCATTCATGGGATTCTCCAGGCAAGAGTCCTGGATGTGGTGCCATTGCCTTCTCCAGTTAGTCACTCAATTGGATCCAACTCTGCAACCCCATGGACTGTAACCTGCCAGGCTCCTCTGTCTGTGGAATTCTCCAGGCAAGAATACTGGCTGCTGGTGCTGCTAAGTCGCGTCAGTCGTGTCCAACTCTGGACCCCATAGACGGCAGCCCACCAGGCTCCCCCGTCCCTGGGATTCTCCAGGCAAGAACACTGGAGTGGGCTGCCATTTCCTTCTCCAGTGCATGAAAGTGAAAAGTGAAAGTGAAGTCGCTCAGTGGTGTCGGAGTCTTAGGGACTCCATGGACTGTAGCCCACCAGGCTCCTCCATCCAGGGGCTTTCCCAGGCAAGAGGACTGGCGTGGGTTGCTATTCCCTTCTCTAGGGGATCTTCCCTACCCAGCGATCAAACCTGAGTCTCCTACATTGCAGGTGGATTCTTTACTGTCTGAGTCAACGGCAAAGCCCTACATATTATAAGCACTTCTAAATGATAACCTCAAAATAATCCTGGTTTTAAGAACCAATTGGGATGACCCAGAGGGATGGTATGGGGAGGGAGATGGGAAGGGGGCTCAGGATAGGGAATACGTGTACACCCATGGCGGGTTCATGTCAATGTATGGCAAAACCAATATAATATTATAAAGTAACTAGCCTTCAATTAAAATAAATAAATTTACATTTTACAAAAAGAACCAATTGGTATGCTAAAAATTATCAAAAATCTTCATCATCTCATTGATCACTAAAGTGCAAGAGTCATTTTTCTAACATGCAAAATGTATGATTAAATCTAAAGCTCATTATCACACAAACCTGCAAGAAGAAACTGGGGAATGATTATTTAAATTTTTGGTTATGGAGTAGCTAAATATTTGGGATGAGTGAACAAATGAATGAATAATGACAAAATTTCACAGAAACATTAAAGGCACTTACAGAGTACTTGAATTAAAAGAGGGTAAATGTTTATCTAAGGGACATATTTGTCCTTATGTGAAAATTTTTTCCCTTTAAGATTAGGAAAAAAAGGAGATTCTACTTATCAGGGTAAAAATATAGCTAAAAAATTAATTTATGGATAATTTTTCTACATCACATTCAATTGTTTCATTTATTCAAGTATCTATAATAAACAGAATAAAAATAAACTAGCTGTAAATACCTGTCTCTTATACACATNGTGAAAATTTTTTCCCTTTAAGATTAGGAAAAAAAGGAGATTCTACTTATCAGGGTAAAAATATAGCTAAAAAATTAATTTATGGATAATTTTTCTACATCACATTCAATTGTTTCATTTATTCAAGTATCTATAATAAACAGAATAAAAATAAACTAGCTGTAAATACTCAAGTGAAAATAGAAAATTATGTTTAATTAAATGGTCAAATACAGCTCTTTGTTTTCAGTTGCCAAGGAGCTCTCATACTTTTCTACAACAAAAAAGTGTGTCTTTACATGCCTCAAACAAAAAAAAAAAAAAAAAGGCTTTATCAAATAAGTTTTTTGTAAAGAATGATATATGTACATTTTCCCCCATATAATATGTACTGACAATTCCCTATTACTTGTGTCAATAATAGTACCAGACAAATCCATGTAGGGTCTTTTTATCATTATTCTGTGAGGATGTAGAGATCAAACAGTAGAAGGAAGAGAACTGAGGCTCAGGCTATAGACAACAATCAGCTGCTATGAAGGCATACACTTTGTTAGATTGAGAGACAAAATGCATTATGTATAAAAAGGGGGAATGGAAAAGATATTTGGCTGCTTGATACCATTTATTCCCTTAAAATCAGAGCGGCATCGAATACCAACCATCTCTCCCATACTTTGTCAGAATGTGAGTGGTAAAAAAGTAGGCTCCCTCTGCTATTTGGTTTCTTTTTGACAGAAACTGAAACCACAAACTGTTCTCAGCCAACCTGAAATTATCCCAGTATGAGCATATTTCTAAAATGGATTAAAAATAAATCTGCCATCATTGTGATGATTCATTTAATAAACATTTTTATTTTTCTCATTCAAAAAAGATAGATTATATAAAAGCCTGTCACTAATCTGATATTCCTTTACTTATACATCACTCCTTTTCAGATTGATCTGTTCCTTTAAACTTGAACTTTTTTTAAATAAAATATTAGATTATACTTGTAAGTTATTTGCAACCAAATTTGATCTTTTTGTGTGATACCTTTAGGATTTACTGAAATGCCACTCTTCCCTTATGGAGATGTCTTCAAATNCCTTTTCAGATTGATCTGTTCCTTTAAACTTGAACTTTTTTTAAATAAAATATTAGATTATACTTGTAAGTTATTTGCAACCAAATTTGATCTTTTTGTGTGATACCTTTAGGATTTACTGAAATGCCACTCTTTCCTTATGGAGATGTCTTCAAATTGAGAATGTTCAAACACTGTATAATTATAATATGAAAAAATAAGTGTCTTGACTTCTGTCTCATGTAAAAGTGGAGATTAACCGTTTTTCACACTAAAATATGAGAAAGAAGCTTAGAGCATTGAAAACAGAGTGCCAGAGCCTAATTGTATATATTGGCTCAACACATGGCAAATATCAATACCTAAAGTTGCCAATCTTGACCTTTAATTCTTCCCTTCAACCACAAAGCCCTATACTTCCAATTATCTCACACTCCCACTCTTCGTCTTTCATGCCCTCTAGAAGTACAGGAACTGGGAAACTCCAGATGTACAAGCTAGATTTAGAAAAGGTAGAGGAACTTGAGATCAACTTGGCAGTATCCACTGGATCACTGAAAAAGCAGTAAGTGAAAGTGTCAGTTGCTCGGTCACATCTGACTCTTTGCAACCCCATGGACTGTAGCCCGCCAGGCTCCTCTGGCCATGGAATTCTCCAGGCAAGAATACTGAAGTGGGTTGCCATTTCCTTCTCTTCCTGATCCAGGGATAGAACCCAGGTCTCCTGCACTGTGGAAGGATTCTTGACCATCTGACCCACCAGGGAAGCCAGAAAAAGCAGGAGAATTCCAAAAGAATATCTACTTTTGCTTCATTGACTACACTAAAGCTTTTGACTATGTGGACCACAACAAATTGTGGAAAATTCTGAAAGAGATGGGAATACCAAACCACCTTACCTGCCTCCTGAGAACTTGTATGCAAGTCAAGAAGCAACAGTTAGAACCAGCCATGAAACCACAGACTGGTTCAACATTGGAAGATGAATACATCAAGACTGTATACTGTCACCTTGCTTACTTAACTGGACTCAAGATTGCTGGGTGATCACAGGAAACTAACCAAGTGATCACACAGATCACAGCCTTGTCTAACTCAACAAAACTATGAGCCACACCATGTAGGACCACCCAAGATGGATGGGTCATGGTGGAAAGTTCTGACAAAACACAGTCCACTGGAGAAGGGAATGGAAAACCACTTCAGTCTTGCCTTGAGAACCCTATGAACAGNAAAACCTCATAAGACTAGTGAGACTGAGACCCTATGGATAATTTATAATTTAAATTCTTACCTGTAGCCAAGTGATCTTAAGCAATTAAAAGTATAAACTGAGCATCAGTATTTCCATCTAATTCATAATTTGGGGGCTAGTGATAGAAATACACTGCTTAGAACGTAACATGGTATTCAGTAATTGGCAACTTTTATAATTATGTTTAAGAAGAATCCAAAACAGAACTTTTTATCTACCATTGTTGAGAGTTTTCAGAAACGAGCAAATAGCTATAAGCCTACGAATGAAGAGTGATTTCTCACAGGATAAAGAGTCACAAGATTCACACTCAAGGCTACAACAGAACCTTTTACTAGATATTAAAGTTTAAAACCACACAGCTTAACAGTCATGTTAACTTTACCACTAGGTGGCAATGATACTGCTGAATTTCACTGACAAGGTTAATTTAAAAACTGAGCAAATACAGATATTTCAAGATTTTTAGTGCTTATTTTCATTTTAGAAAAATGAAAAATACTTTTATATACAATTTAATTTACACCAGAACATGTAATTATCTGATTCAATATGTATGCTAATTTCTGATGCTTTCTCTTCTGTTTACCGAGGCAATTCATGCAACAAACACAATTTTAAACAACTGTCGACACAGGTAAGTCTTTTTTAAAAATCTGATCATACATCATAAAGAGAACAGAAATTATGGAAAGCTACAAATATTTCTGAAACTTAATTCACTTTAGAAAGCTTACTACAAAATGCAAGTGTTTCAGTGAAAAAGTTAAAACATTTCAAAAATGACTTTTTTAAAATTTAGGGCCAAAACTTTTAAATTACAAATGAAATTAATATTTATATAGGCAAAGTCTTTTTAATGCCTTAAACCTATACTGTTAAACAAGTATCAAAATTCTGACAAATGAAATACCATTTTACAAACATCAAAATAATAATGATGAAATTCCTTAGAATCCGTCACTTTCCATAATTATTTCTGCTTTCCTCATAATAGATCATTAATGGCTTATTAAAAATAAAAACTTTTTCATTCTTTTCACACCATATAAAGGAGAAATTATCAACAAACTTTTCAAATTATAACACTTTCAAGTATACAGTAAAAAAGAAAAAAACTTACAAATACCCAAAATATTCCCTCACATATAGGTGGGTGCTCACATCACCATAGNAACTTTTTCATTCTTTTCACACCATATAAAGGAGAAATTATCACCAAACTTTTCAAATTATAACACTTTCAAGTATACAGTAAAAAAGAAAAAAACTTACAAATACCCAAAATATTCCCTCACATATAGGTGGGTGCTCACATCACCATAGGCAACATTACCAAACCTGTACTATAATTAGATGAATAAATACTAGACCTATATTATTATCCAATTAATAATATAAGATCCAATTAAAACAAGCCTATTTATTCCCTTTTTATAAATAACCTAAAGTTCCCCAAATTTTCACCTCCCTGTTTCTACAAATGAATAAGTCAGCTTTCCAATAGTTTTCTAAATTTTCTAGCTTTCGAAGTTAGCAACCACTTCCTATATTTATTTCATTTCCAGAGAAATCTCCCCTCTAAAACAAAGAAAAGCATGATTCCTAAGTTATTTTATTAATTCACAGATCAGTTTTCTCATTTTGAATTATTATAGATCACTCATTCCATCATTGTATACAAATATACAAACAATCACTTAAGATGGCTAGCACAATAAAAGATTACTGTGGCTGCCTTCACACAACAAACAAAAGATTTCAGGAAAGTGCTCTACCTGTTCACTGTTACCTGTAACTTCTGCTAGAAAATTCATGGAATACCACTGTAACGGAAGGGATAATTTTAGATCTATGAAAGTGAATACATATGCGTATGTAACTTAAACCTCTACAGAATCAGCTTCTGATTACACAAATAAAGGGACAGATCTACAAAACACATAATCCTTAAACCACTTCAGGTATATATATATATATATATATAGTATCTATATTTCACAGGGCTGTGTCTGAGAACTCAGAACACCAAGAAAAGCCATATTGCAAAGATGTCAAGAGTTACACAATTACCAAAACAATGCTAACACTGATATGCCATTACTGACTTGAGTTTGCCATCTTTTGTTTATTTCTGATGGTGGCTCGAAGTTTACGTATCACCAGTCTATCAGGCAGAATCATATCACCTTGTTGTTCCAGATAATCCAATAAATTTTCAGTCCATTGGAGAGCAGCTGCATGATTAATATGTTTCTCTGGAATCAGTTCTATTTCCTCCTCCTCATTTTCACTGGATTCATCTGTGTGACCTTGTGCTCTTTTGATGATTTCGCTGTCAGTTAAGACTTCATAGCCTGGTTCAGTACTGTCCACTTCAAGCCATTTTTCAATGTTCTCAGTAGGCACATTTTCCAATCCTTTGGTATGTTGTAAAATGGTAGCGATGGCAGCCACTGAGATATCTTCTTCATCAAAGTCCAGGCCTTCTTTCTCCTCTATGGTAGGGAGAATCTTCTTCCATGCTCTGCTGATGGTAACTGGCTTTACTAAATTCCAGGCCACTGCTATTTCATAAAGTGCATCTAGTAGAGTTAGCTTCTTCCAGAATGATCTCAGGTCATTGCCTTCTTCCAAGTTGTTCTGGAGAAGACGTGCTCTGTAGTTTCTCTTCATTGTAGCGATGACTCCCTGATTCAAGGGCTGAATCAACGAGGCCACATTAGGTGGTAAATATTTAGCAAATATTTGGCCATCATCTGACCTCAGGACGTTTTCATTTGGATGTGTTGGTGAATTATCCAACAAGAGTACAGCCTTTTCTTGCAACCCTTTGGATTTTAAGTGCTCTCTTACTTGGGGCACAAAGATCTTATCAAACCACTGTCGGAAAATGGAAAGATCCATCCATGCGCCTTTTTGGCTGAAATAAGAGACTGGCAAGTTTGAGGTGTCAGTTGACTTGAAGGAACGAGGTTTCTTTGCTTTCCCCACAATACAAAGCTTAAGTTTGTGTAAACCTGTTGCATTGGCACAGCACATGATAGTGACTCTTTCTTCCATTGACTTGTGCCCAGGGACTGTGCATTTACCTTTGATTACCGAAGTCCTGGAAGGCAGGCATTTCCAAAACAGTCCAGTTTCATCTGCATTGTAGATTTGCTCGGGCTGCAAATTCTCTCGTTCAATATAGTCTCGAAAGTTGCTGCAAAAGTCCTCCACAGCAGTCTCATCTCCACTTAATCTTTCGTTTCTAATGTTGATCTCTCTAATGCTGTGCCGCTGCTTAAAACGAGTTAACCAACCAGCAGAGGGGTTAAAATCACCATCCATTCCCAAAGCATAAAAGAAGAACTCTGCCCTTTTTGCACAGATTGGTCCAGACACGGGATTCCCTTTTGCTCTTTGCTGGTTGAACCATTCTAGCATCGCTTTGTCCAGTTCCTCATACATGGATGGTTTCATTGATTTCCTCTTAGCCAGAAGACTTGTGGAGTCTGAACTGCTTGCGTAAGTTATGATCTTTTCCTTATTTTTTCTTATATCTCGAACTGTCGTTTCGCCAATTCCATAAATCACTGCCAATTGTTTGGAAGAACCTCCATCTTCAAGTTTCTTTATTATATCAAGCTTATCTTTAATGGTCAACACCACACGCTTCCGTTTCCCTGACATGGTGAGGTTATGGGACTGTTCCCACACTCACACGGAAGCAACCCTCAATATTCTGCCTACTTTCACTGACTCACTTTAACACAGCCTTACACACTCACTCTTTCAACGTCACCAGGAACCCGGTGGCCGTGACCCCGTCCCTAGCTGGGCTTGGCTGGCGGAAGTTTCGGGGCTCAGGCCTTTAACTTTATTTGGGCAGCAGAGGAGGCCCAAGTCACCGCGGATAATCCGGATTACAAACATTTGTTTTATTCTTCCAGAGGCCGCGAGAAAGACTATCTCCCCATCGCGACCACAAACCTCCTTCAGGCCCAGATCGCGGGTCAACAGCCGTCACTAACCCCTGCCACACCCCAAAGTTACCGCCGAGAGCGGAAGAGTCAGGGAGTCGGGGACTTGCCCCCTTCCCCAGAGGGACGTGACGCTGGATTCCTTCCCGCAGCCAGACCTTTCTACAGCAAGCCCCACTTCCCCGCGTCGGGCTTACTTAGTCTGCACAGTCCTCCCGGCCCCGTACAAGCCCGCCGAGACCCTCTCCCAACCTCAGTCGGAACCAGGACCCCTCGGCGGCGCCCTGCCTAACGCGCGGCAGCCGCTCCTCCCACTAGCGCACGCTCCCGGAAGACGCCCCCTCCCGCCATGTGGCCCCGCCCGTCGCCCCGCCCAGGGGCGGGACTTCCCTTGGCGCCCGGAAGGAGGAGGCGCGTCTCCTATCTNGTGTATTATACATCAGATTCACTCCAGATTCAGTCAGGTACCAAAATCACTGCATATTGTCTAAGTGTACATCACCCAAACTAGGAGAGGGTGAGGGGTGTGAGGGAGAAAAGATAAGGATGAAAAAGGAGGTAACTGAGCCAGAGGAAGCAGAAATTCTTTTTGAGTCCCAAGGAGAATTTGACCCCAATGGAAATTTTAGGGCAGATCATCTACCAAATTGACAGTCTACAAACAATTAAAGATGGCAACCCACTCCAGTACCCTTGCCTGGAAAATCACATGGATGGAGGAGCGTTGTAGGCTACAGTCCATGGGGTTGCAAAGAGTCAGACACAACTGAGGGACTTCACTTCACTGTAGATGGTAAAGGGTCTGCCTGCAGTGTGGGAGACCAGGGTTTGATCCCTAGGTTGGGCAATCCCCTGGAGGAAGGCATGGCAACTCACTCCAGTATTCTTGCCTGGAGAATCCCATGGACAGAGGAGCCTGGCAGGCTACAGTCCATAGGGTCACACAGAGTCAGACACAAATGAGTGACTAACACTTTCAAATTCACCCCAGTAATAAGGTTTAAAGGAAAACTGCTTCAACTTGGACAACATCAGAGGTGTTTCAGAGCCTAGAACCATCACTGTATATTTAAGGTACTATTAATTTTGAATGAATAGACAAAACAGAAGAAAATATTTGAAATATTGAAGAAAAGTATTTGATAAACAAGAGCAGAACAGTGCAGTGTGAAGACAGAAAAAAAAGAAAGATGCAGATGCAGACTACTTCTATTTATTTTTTTTACTCTTTGTAAAATGATTACACTTACAAATATAAAAAATATTAAAATTGAAAGCTTCCTCTAGACTTCCCTCTGTAGATTCCTCATCCACTGATACAGAGGACCAACTGTATATTTATTTTAAAAAATCCATGTCTACATGGGTTCATGCAATTCAAACCTATGTTGTTCACGGTTTAACTATACTATTTTTACACCTGTGGTTGGTTTACTATGCAGATAGAGAACCCCAGATGTAAAACTTGAGCATCTGCAGATTTTGGTATCAGGGAGGGTCCTGGAACCAATCCCTGAGGATAGTGAGGAGTGGCTACAGTTTTAGCTACAACAGTCTTGGATAGGGTACTGAGACCAGAGCCCTGGACCACCAGCTTGTGGTGATATCTGAGGGCATTAGAGGAGAAGAAAGTCACCTGGAGGAAAGAGACGTGAGATCTGAAAGGCAGTTAGGAGGACTAACAAGTTTTTCAGTTTTGCCCAGAGTCTGTCCAGACTCCTCAAGACACTTAAGATCCGGTGAGAAGAGGCATTAAGTTTCAGGCAGATGGCCATGTGTAATAAAAAAGGTGAAAAGTGAAAGTGTTAGTCGCTCAACTGACTCCAACTCTTTTCGACCTCATGGACTGTATGGCTCCTCTGTCCATGGAATCCTCCAGGCAATAATACTGGAGGGGGTTAGCCATTCCCTTCTCCAGAGGATCTTCCTGACCCATGGATTGCACCTAGTTCTCCTGCACTCGGGCAGATTCTTTACCATTTGAGCCACCAAGGAAGCCTAGCCACGTGTAATGCATCCATGCAAAGAACAGGCTGAGAGGGGATAGAATCCCTTAACTCAGCTTGTGGCACTTAGGTTTTTAGCTGTGCTTTGTCACTCAGTCATGTCCGACTCTTTGCGACCCCATGGACTGTAGCCTGCCAGGCACCTCTCTCCATGGGATTCTCCAGGCAAGAATGCTGGAGTGGGTTGCCATGCCCTCCTCCAGGGGATCTTCCCAACCCAAAAATCTAACCCAGGTCTCCTGCATTGCAGGTGGATTCTTTACATCTGTTTCACCAGGAAAGCCTAGTGTTCCTAGAGACCTGGAAATAGACCATAGACTTCTTCCCACTCCTTTTTCCTTGAAGATCTTTTCTCTTTCTTCTCCATACTTTAATTTCCTTAAGGAACGGATTGCTTTTCTGTATATGAGAGCCTAAAGAAATACCTCAAAAAGCTATCCACAGTGTTAAAAACATGTTTAAAATGTGCATAATGCATATTTCATTGTATTTCCTTGCTTTAATTTGTTAAACAGTGTTGATTTACATTTCCACATGTTGTGTCTAATAAATTATAGATCAGATTATTTCAATTGCTTTGCAGTTACCATCTTCCGCTTTAGGAAAATTTGATGACAATTTTTAGCTTTGTTTCTGATTAATCTTTGGCTATGTCAGGCCCCTAGTTCACACTGATAACTGAGATGACTCAGTTATCTTCAGATTTATCAGAACTATACTAACCCTACACAGTGGATTAATGATCATTTACATATCACTTAACTTATCTGCTTTGAGATAATCAACACAGAACTTACCGTTTCTCTTTCTCTCTGGCAGTTTTTAAAAATATTGTCTATCTTGTTAGAATAGCGTCTCTATTATTTTCTTTTTCTTTTCCTTTTGGCTACACTGTGTGGCTTGTGGGATCTTAGTTCCCCAACCAGAGACTGAACTTGGGCCCTTGGCAGTGAAAGCACTGAATCCTAACCACAGAGCCACCAGATAATTTCCCCCAAGTAGTGTCCTTATGTTTAGAAAAGCAATTAGTTAATTAAAAGTACTCTCTAAATACATTTCTGGACATTTAAGGACACTATTCTAGCAGTATAGATTTGATTTACTTGTTTTTAGAACTTCACGTAAATAGAATGCTACAGTATAAGCTGTGGTGTACTATATACATTAATTCATAAGGTACAATTAGCTGTAACAATACACTAAAACAGGGAAGGGTGAAAGGAGAGGTCCACTTGCAGTGTATGCAGCAGCTATGTGCATTTACTGTGTATATTTACTGCTTTTTATGAAGCCTTTCTAATAATGATTTAGGCTCTTCCATATAAAATGTGCTCATATTTGGGGGGAAAAAATAGTATGAGAATATTCTAAAGGTAATTTTGGGTTTATTGACTTCCAGGGTCAATAAACTAACTGTAAGGTAAACACCAAGAGGGTAGGAATTAGAAATGAAAAGGATTTTCAATAGATAATTTTGTTTCATACTGGAAAAAGAAATTAAAATAGAAAATCTTAAACACTTCTCCTTTCCTTTTGTTCCAACTCAAAATCTCTATACAAATCTTGTTTTGTGGAAATACAGAATACAATGTAATAAAAACAAAAAATTGTATTATTCTTCTACCATATTTTATCCAGAGCAGCCACAGAGATTTTTCCTGCATCATCTACTTGAATGGTAGAAATGGACTTCCCCATAGAATTCACTGCAACTGTTGTATTATCTTTTTACTTAAAATGGGAGGTATTGGCAAGTGAACTGTAATTTATATGACTGGTTTGATGATAATGTTTCAATGGGAACAATATTTACAGTAAGCAAGCCATGAACAGTAATACCTGATTGTTTCTGATGATCTGAAAAACAGATTTTCCCAAATCATAAACAGAAATATAGATGTGCTTTTCATCAGCATTTTGAAATTCTAAGAAACATTTGAAAATATCCCAAATGCCATCTTCACAAGACGATGCATCAAAGTTGACTGTTACTGACCATCATGTTTAACTTTTATTCATTTTTGCCAATATACTTTTGTATTGTTTATTTAACTCATCGCCTGTGTGATCCCTACAGTGTGACTTCAGAAAAATAGCACAGATCTTTGCCAGATAGAATACAAGTTGCATAGGTCAATAATGTAACTATACCACTCTTACTGAATTCACGAAAGCATAACCCATCATGTATGTAGACACAAAGACAAATAACATAAATTAGGAGAAAGTTTGTCTATTTCCTGAGGTTACTCCATGAGAATAAAATTGGTCATGTTATAAAGTTTGAAGTCCTTTCTGATGCATTTTCTACAATGAGTGAAATAATGTAGTACAATTACATTTAATGAGGTCAGTGCAGTGACACTGTTTTCCAATTTTAGCTATAGATGTGTATAACAAAGTATACATCTAAAACATTCTAAAAGAGAATGGATGGTTGAGTTCACAAGAAGAGTATTCTTAATCATAAGATCCTAGAAGTCCATATAAACATAGAAATCAAAATTTTTACAGTTTGCTAGTAATAAAATATTAATGTTTATAATTACATCAGACTCATTAAGGGGCTTCCCTGGTGGCTCAGCTGGTAAAGAATCCACCTCCAATGCAGGAGACCTGAGTTTGATTCCTCGGTTGGGAAGATCCCCTAGAGAAGGGGTAGGCTACCCACTCCAGTATTCTTGGGCTTTGCTGGTGGCTCAGACAGTAAAGAATCTGCCTGTAATGTGGAGACCTGGGTTCGATCCCTGTGTTGGGAAGATCCGCTCGAGGAGGACATAGCAACCCACTCCAGTATTAGGGCTTCCCAGGTGGCACTGGTGGTAAAGAACTCGCCTGCCAGTGCAGGAGAGGTAAGAGGTGCAGGTTCAATCCCTGGGTGGGGGAGATCCTGGAGAAGGCAGTGGCAGCCCACTCCAGTACTCTTGCCTGGAGAATCCCATGGACAGGAGCCTAGGGGGTTTCAGCCCATGTGGTCACAAAAAGTCAGAAACAACTGAAGTGACTTAGCACACATTGAAGTGAAGTGAAGTCGCTCAGTCGTGTCCAACTCTTTGCGACCCCGTGGACTGTAGCCCACCAGGTTCCTCCATCCATGGGATTCTCCAGGCAAGAATACTGGAGCGGGTTGCCGTTTCCTTCTCCAGGGGATCTTCCCGATCCAGGGATCGAACCCGGGTCTCCCTCATTGCAGGCAGACGCTTTAACCTCTGAGCACCAGGGAAGCCCACATTAATTAAGATAAAAATATAACTAAACACAAAGTTATTTTTAATTTGCATAATATTTTGGAAAAAAAAAATTTGGTTAAAAGCGCTCTATTTTTAACATTGGTATGAGAGCCTGTTTCAGTTTACCGGTTTGTAACAGGAGTTCCCAACCTCTGGAATCTAATGCCTGATGATCTGAGGTGGAGCTGATGTAATAATGATAGAAATAAAGTTCTATCCCAAAATCATTCCCCTGTCCAGGTCTGTGGGGGAAAAGAAAAAAAAATGTTTTTCGTGAACCTGGTTCCCAGTGCCAAAAATATTAGAGATTGTTGGTTTATAAGCTAGAAAATTATCATAATTCAGGCATTTTTACATCAGTAACTGTATGTATAGTAGCTTGTGTCCTTTTCTTGCTTTGGGGTATGGCTGTCTTTTTGCCTTACAAGCCAGCTTTCTCCTCTTTCCCAAACTTGACTAACTATTTTCTAAAGGCTTAGTTCAGACATCACCTAATTTAGAACCGTTCTTTTTTCTGGATTGTGTTAATTGTCCTTTCTCTGTACCTTGATTGCCTCTCATGCATTGCATTTGGCACGTTGTTTTATAATCACTTGTTTTTCTCTCCCAGCAGTGTAAATTCCCCTGATATAGGAGGCACTTCTGTATCTCCAGTGCTTAAGTCAGTACTTTAAACAAAACCATTGCTCGGTTTTTTGTTAACTTGGTTGTATAAATAAAAGAAGATAAAGGAATTATTGTATAAAAATTTTGAAAAATAATGCATGGATTCTATTTTTTTTAAAAATCTGAACACCAGAAAGGCTGTACTTCCTCTACTATATATTCATTTCATATACCAGATGATGTTTATTTCTTAATTTAGGTGTTTACTGTTGGCAGAATTTGTGCTGAGCGAACCAGAATTTACCATAAACTGAAACATTTTAAATTCGAGCTGTACCAAGAGTGTTGCTCCATTGCGAAGACAGAAGAGGTTGAGGATGAACAGGTTAAAGAAACAGTGAAAAGAATTTTCAATCGGTCAAAAAACAGTGGCTGGATTGAAGAGGTAAGGTAAATATAGAAGAACCATTTCATTCAGTAGGTTCTGGAGCCTACTACTGATCAGCGAAAGGATATGAATTATGAGAATAGAAAACAGTGACTTTAAAAAGAGAACCTCTCCTTCTCTCCCTGTCTTGGTATTTTCTCTTCTTCCACCCATTCCTGTCATGCTCATCGTTGTCGTACCCTGAAGAGGTGCCCTGATGTTCTCTGTGTTCACTTAGCTCATCAGATACATTTTAATCAGCAGTAATACAGTCCTTTAATGAAGGACCTCTGTCCTTTCACTTTTATATATGTGTGGTTTTCCTTACATATATATTAAGTCCCCTTATTTTCTTTGACAAAGTATAGGACTCACCTCTGCTTGTCTGCTTCCTATCTTTAGAATAGTTCTTGTGACCTGAGAGTGAAGAAGCCCCTGGTGCCAATCTGAGGAAAGGATCTCGGCTGCCAGTTCTAATACACCCACATCCTCTTCCTGAGGACATGGGACTGAGCAGTGAGCACTGTAACTGAAGATCAAGGGGAATGCAGAGGTTTCAGGCCACGGCAGTGATTTTGATTCCCCCATATCTTGTTGATCACTAAATTTGATAGCAAGGATAAAGTGGGGATTTTGAAGAGTGCACTGGATTCCCGAAGATCTGCTGGCAGCTCATAAGCTCTGGTCTGCTCACAGAGCTTTTAGAGTTGTTATGGTACATGGAAAGAATGCAAGGATGCTAACATGATTGTAGTCTTCTAAAGCAAGTCCAGTTACATGACTGTGTAAGAGAGAACAGATAAGAGGTTTTCAGGTATCAACTCAAGATAGGAGTTGATACTCAGATCAGTAGTATATTTAATCTTAAAAAAAAAAAAAGCCTGGGTTATTTATATCATAGGGAAATTTGTAAAAGAGGAAAATAAAAAGAGAGCTTAGAGAATAAACTTATGAGCCAAGGGAAAGAACACGAGAACAGACAAGACAGGAACTTCATAGGACATGGCATGTCCCACAGGGGTGTGCTGGGCCGGAGGAGGATATCAAGGTTGGTTTCCCTTTTGACAGTTAGCACCCACCACAAACCACCAGCTGGGGGTCTCCTTGCCTGCTCCCCACATCTTGACCCTTCAGTCGTCTTGTTTCATTTTACTTTCTTCAGCTTTGTATCTTTTACTTTGCTCCCACTTCTCTCAGTCACTCACAATTCTTTCCTCCCTGTCCTTCTCTGTGCTTTTTCATTTGCCATGGGGAAGAGCCATCACTTATCCAGTAAGTCCCAACTTCATTTTCCTCAGTGACATGAAATTCTTTATTTTTATTTATTTATTTTTGACATGAAATTCTTAAGTGCTTTTATTGATGCATTGAAGTGTTACCAACCCTCTAGTGGAGTTGAAAGACCTTTTGGGACACCAATTAAAAGAATTATGTACTAGGTGTAGCAAAATTACTGTGTATTGTACATGCTATATAATAGTTTTATATCTGGGAAAGAACATTAAACTTCTTACAGAAAGAAGTAAAGGTACTTCTCTAAGGTACATTTCCAAATCATGTACCTTAGAGAAAGCTTAACAAAGTTTGTGACAACAGAAGGGACCTGCAAGAAGGAAAAGATTCTTAAGAAAGCCAAGTGTCACATTATGCTTAAAAAAATAACAGCATTGGGCATTGAAACTATTTCAGGATGCTGCATATTTAGGACAACATGCATATTTTTTCACATAAAATACCAAAGAACTTCATTTTCTTTTTGAGAGCCCTCCTACTTTAAAAATATTTGTCAATATATATTCTCAAAAGATTTTCTAGAAACCAAAGAAGTTTATTAGCCAATGTAAGCCCATAGGCAACTTTCTGTCCTATGATTAAATTGCAGAATTTATCAGTACCCTGACATTTCTCCACATCACTCCACCTCCCCGTCAGAATGTGTTTGCCTTCGAGTAGTAGCACTGCCTGTGTTCCTGTGATACATGCTGCCTTCTTGGCCACAGCTACCCTAAACCTTTAGAACCTGGGCTCTGTGCTCCTTAAGTGGTGTGTCCATGGCTCTTTCTGCTCTTAGCTCTCAGTTAGCATGTGAGCCTCTTCTCTCACCTTATACAAACTCTGTAGCTTATGTTTCACACCTTGATTTTTCCCTTACCTGCGTCTTCTTCCTCCAAGCATTTTTCTTCCGTTATCTTGGGATCTCTCAGAATTTCTTCCCAAAGACCTGCCAACTACACTGACTTCATTCTTATTCTTCCTCCTAACAGTCTAACTAGGAGATCTGATTTTAACCTAACGATATTAAAAGGATAGGAGCAACTCAAGTGTAAGAAAAGAAAATGATAAAATTATGATAAAATCAAAATAACAACTGTAATAATAATACACACCTCGTTCTAAATTAGAAGTGAAGAACAGAATGTCATATGCCACTGGCAAATGCTGACAAACGATTTCTCTTTGAGAGTACCTTTGATGGTGGGATTTCCAGGGAAGTTGAAGATAGGATTGTTGGGATGGGGTAGTGAACACAGAAGACCAGGAAGTGAAAAAAGTATGTCCATAGGGACATCAGGTTTCAGTGCCTATCAACATCAGAGCTATCAACACTGTCTCTCGTTTTATTGGAAGCAGAAGCAGAGCTCATAAGGAGAACTAAAAAACCGTTAGGTCAGTTCATCTCCCCAGCAGAAGGAAGCACTTGAACTCTGTCAACCTTGAAATCTCCAAACCGTACCAGTTCCTCTCTCCTCTTGTCCGGCCCTGGTCTTTACTCTCCCATCTTCATTGCTGTCACTCAGATTTAGTCTTTCATTACCTAAATTATTATAGTAGACTCATAACTAGCTGCCAAACCATTCTAGAGTGGATGTTTTACCCTTTTAAAATATATATATATATACACACCTCAGATTGTGTCAATTTCCTGCCCTAACACCTTTGGCAGTTTTCCATTGCCTGTCACATTATTGCTAAACTCTATAACCTAACATTTCATACCTTTTATTCTCTGACCACCTCTTTGCTTCAGTCTTCTCTCTCAGTTCCCCTGGAAAACCTGTCTGCAGTCAAACCCCGTACTTTCCTGTCTTGTCACTGTTTTGTGGATTTCTATCTCCTAGAGAAAACACTCCACCAGACTGTCGCCTACCAAGTCTTTTTCCCTAGGACAGCTCAAATGCCACTCTTCCTGATCACCTCAGCTAACCATAACCTCTCTTCAGAATCCTCATAGCAGTTTCTATACTTCTTTATGTCCCTTGTTATTGGTTGTCATTGGTGAACTCTGTTCTCCTTAGAGGCAGGGAAAGCAATGGAAAGAGCATGGCAACCCACTCCAGTATTCTTTCCTGGAGAATCCCATGGATGGAGGAGCCTGGAGGACTACAGTCCATAGGGCCGCAAAGAGTCAGACATGACTGGAGCAACTTAGCATGTGTGCACATTAGCAAAGCATTTGATATGTATTTAACAAATTTTTGTTGAATAAGTTATTGAAGTTGTTACACTTCTACTATAAATATGATAATAGAAAACTTATAATTTATCAGACAGTTATGAAGTTAATGTTCATTTTGATCTCTTACCAATGCTTTCTATGAATTAGAAATGATTATTTGAAATTGAGTCCCTGTTTATAGTAAAAAGATATTTGTTCATGATTGCCATGAGATAAACTTGTTCCTGTTTGTGTCTGTGGATTGAAAAGGCCTAGTTTATTTTCACTGCTTTGAATAGAATAACTAGCTTTTTTATTATATACACAGAAATATGATCAACTTCAAGAATATCTCAGTTTTGCGGATTACTTTCAAGATGAGAAGTTTGACTGAATTTTAACACATTTCCTTCAGAGAAGATTTTGTAAATTCCTGTAAATGTGAAGATCACAAGTCTTGTTTCTCTGTATCATGTGACCTATTTATATGTTTTATGTATAGCTTCATGGCAAAATATCTTGTGTGAAACATGTTCATTTTAATTTCCATGAAACAATACTCTGCAGTCTAATAAAATTTTAATCTACTGTACATAGAAAACACAAGCCTAACTTTAAGTGTATTTGAAAGTTATATAACAATGCCTTTATATCAGATGACTATCAAGTAAATGAGCTATTCATGTCCTGTCAGTTTATTAGAAAACCATGTATTTAAAAAATCTATTTAGATTAACATCTATGTGTATTTATTGCTGAATTCCTGCCCAGATCTGCTTATTATCCTTTTGTAGTATTAAATGATCTTCACTAACATTTTTTACTGCCATCAATATCTAAATCAGTGGGCCATGGAAGAATCCTCAGTGTTATGTTCGACTAAATTCTCTGGCATCACAGTCAGACTATAGCTTGCCCATTCCAAGTAGAGGAGTGGTTTTTTTTTCCCTTTTCCAAAGTGTCCCTTACAAATAGATTTCAGGCCTGCAAAGTCTTCCAATCCTCACATTCAGGAATAATTTCATGATGTGTATTTGTATAGGTCATAATGTTCTTTCTTTTTCCTGTCCAATTTTGTCTACAGGTAAATGAGTAAGATATATTTTATTTATTTTTATCCATTACTCTTCCCCTGTAAGTATTTATTAGGATCAAAAGATCTCAGAGAGACAAATTCTGCCCAAAATAGTTTAAAGTCACATTTTGGCATCTGCATTGCTTCTAAATTGCACTTCTGAATTTTCCCTTAATAGAATAAAGGAAAATGGTTTCCGAGTGAACAGATAGACCCTGGCTATTCTGAATCTTTAATTCTTAAAAGTGTTGTTCTAGTAGAGTCTAGTTCCCTGTGAATTTCAGATCCTTGTTTCTTCAAGTGTCAGTTGAACCTCACTTCATCTATTATGTGGTTCATGGAATGGTCTTCATTATATACCTTAAAAATTGCATTTTATTAAGTCCTTACATAGAGATTTAATATTTTCTACAATTAATTTTTCAATGTCATCCCTATTATGATTGTAAACAAAACAGGTAGAACTTACAGAGCTGTGAGACTACTGATGCTGACTTTCCATGTGAAGAGTGCATACCTTTTTTAAAAGTATGAAATGGAAATTTTTAATCATGTATCTCTATTCTTATTTATCTGTTATATGGAAATAATCCTTAGCTATATGAAGTTGCAGTTGAAAGTTGAAGATATAGTGATAGTGTCCAAAAAGATATAGGGCAGAGTTTAGAGGAAAAGTGATGGCTAATTGGGAAGGGTGAAGATCATGAATGATTTGTCTAAAAAAAACTCTAAGGAAAACAAAAGAATGATCGCCAGAGTATCTCTGAAGACCTTGGGAGCATCATTTCTCGTATGTGACACCACAGACAAGTTTGAACCAACTGAAGAGTGAACATAGCAACTGAAAGTTAAAAATATTTTATCTAATGAATAGCATTCACTTAATTTATAAAAATGAAAGCACTAATGACTTTAAGGACTTGTAATGGCAGCTGACTCAGTTCCTAGGTCATGCCTCTTAATGACTTGAAACATTTTACTTGTTAGAACAGTACTCTGACTGTTGATCAGGAAATGCTGATAAGTAGCTTTGCTGATGTCTGAGGTCAGGAGCAAGCTTCTTCAGTAGGTGTTTGGAGAGTACAAGAAGACTTTTTTGTACATTATTACACCAAAAGAACCAAAGAGACAGGCTGTCAGGAAATGAGAATTAGCATGGATCAGGGGGCCAAAAGCAAATAGTCTAGAAGAAAACAGAACGTTGAAAAATCAGAATTAACTTTAGTAGGTAACTATATTATTTTATCGTCATCATCACTGATATCACTGATTCTATATAACAGTAGTTTGTAAGCTTACAAGTCTCACGTATCTGTGAACTTTTGAGATCTTGACATTTATCACTATAGCATTAAATGCCTTATGTTAGGTAGCTACGAACAGTAAAGATGAAGACAGATGGACAAATAAAAAGGAACTAATGCTTTAAAAAAAAATTCATAGGGCCCTTAGAGAAGCTTTAGGGATATAAGAGGGAACAGTTCCATAAGAGGGGAAGACAAGGAAGAAAATGTTTATTTTATTGGCAGCTGGATATAATTGAGCATATTTTCTCACTTGTCTGCTCTCATACTAAGATGAGTAGTTCTATTCACTACTCATTTCTTGGAAGTATTATAGGACTTGCTTAGACTCCAGCATGTTGATTGAGGTGTAATTGCAGCCCTTGAGCTATTCTGGGTATAGTCTGGTTTCCCTGTAACTTTTCACCCTTGATACTGAGGCAGCGAGTCCAGTGGTTAAGAAAGGATAGGTTTGAAATCAGGCTTGAGTTCTAGTCCTGATCTGTTACTTCCTAGTTAGTTTAAATAGTTTATTTTCAGTAAGCCTCAGTTTCCTCATTTATAAATGGAGTTAATAATTCCTCTCCCTCAGGATTGTTGGTGTATTGGAGGGAGATAATATGCAAAGTACTGTGCCTGAAACTGACTAAATAAATAGTAATGACGTGAATGGAAATGAGGTGGATGATAATGATGTCAGCTTGAATATAAATGGCTGTAAAGGGCAAATGTGTACAAAAGACACTGTAAAGGAGTGTCCTACATCACTAGAATATAGTAGGAAAATTGTTGCTGGATAAGTTTTTAAGGTGTGTCCTTGTCTAGCTTAGAAATAAAAGTTTATATCATTTAGAAATAGCAGCTTTGACCAAAAACTGTTATTAATCAAAATCCATGCTACTGCAGAACTGTAGCATGAACAGTGTTTAAATTTATTAAGGTTTTTATCAAGTGTGATTGCTGAATATATAAAGTGCTGATAGTAACTCAAGGTAATGTCTAATGAATACACCTTTTTAAAAACCAATCTAAAATGATCAGAACGCCCTCCCTTTTCAATGACACCTCATGAGAGAGTTCTTTCAGATTTGCATACCTAAAAAAGATATTTCTGCCTTTCTCTATGAGTGATGAGGAACTTAGCCTTGGAGGGGACAGACAGCAGTATGTTCCAATGAAAAGTAAAAAAAAAAAAAAGTTACATTCCATCAGAATGCACTTGTCCAAAATCCCAAAATAACATTCTATAATTCGTGAAAATGAACTAATGTAGGCCAGCCTATCGAGTACTAAACTAGATAAATCCAGTCTTAAAATGTTTGCACTGATCTTACTCATTTCTATCCACAGCTCAGTTTGAAGCAGGACCTTGTAACTGAGATGCCAGAGGTGGTTTAAATGAACAAAGCCCCACTGCTTGACACCTCAAATCCAAATGACTTCCAAATGAGCATAACAGACTATATGGTCCTGACTAGAACAATATCGTGCTCACTTTAGTTTATCCTCCATAATTGGTAATCAGCAGAATCCAACATGCATTTTGAGAGCTTAAAGGTAGGATTATCTGAAGATGAGGAGACAACAATGTGTGTCAGAGATCTATTTGTTTTGTGTTAGTGAACTTGAAGCTCGACTGCTGCTTAATGATTTTCCTCGTTATATATGTAAACAGACTACCGTGAAGGCCCCAGATCTTGCATTAGGTTTGTCATAGGAAATCTTGTATTTTCAGAAAAATCTATTTTTATTGTTGTTTTCCTTTCTGAGAACTGATTTGTAATTTCATCGTGATAGAATAGTTATTCTTACTGATACTGCTTATGATCACCCAGATTGACTTAACCAGAGAGACAAAACAGGCTAGCAGGTAGACAGACACTCACCTGCCCTTTAGGAGCTAACAACATAATTTCTTCTCTGCACCCACTCCTCCGTTTCCCCCAATACGCACACACCCTACGCCTCCCTTTCTGACACCCAGGAACATTTCCTCCGTGTTCACCCAGCTCTCGCTAGAGTGCCCAGGGGTGTCATTGACAACATACTGAAAAATGAAAGTGATATCCTCGGGGGGTGGAGGCGGGGAGCGTAACAGAGGTCTGGCAGGGAAAATACATCACTGGCCCGGAATTTCTGCACCATTTCGGGCTGGTGAAGTAGTCGGGTAGAGGTTGGGGAATTTCCCCAACGTACCGCCCTCCTGCCCGGGCCGAGCCGGAGTGCGAGCTGCGCGCGCCGACGCCGAGATGCGCAGGCTTCGGGATCCTCCACTTCTTGCCGCTGGGAGGCCCTCTGCGTTCCCCTTTCCCCGCGACGGCCGCCTCGCTCGCCCGTGCAGTGGCACCCGCCTTCCACCAGGGAGCCTCGGGCGAGAGCTCCCCCGCCCTCCGCCCCCCACCCCCCTGCAGCTCGCTGGCTNGTGGATTCATGTCGATGTATGGCAAAGCCAATAAAGTATTGTAAAGTAAAATAAAGTAAAAAAAAATAAATTAATTAATTAAAAAAATAAAAGTAACTTTCAAGAATATCTTCAGTGAAGCAACACATTTGCAATATTTTCCAAATACTTTGTTAAAAATCATGTGCCTGGATTTTCTGTGAGACAAAATGGTATAGAAAATAAATTTGGTGAATCCTTTTACTGAGAGAACCTCCGTGGTTACTAGTTCTCCTTTTTAAGTATGTTGCCATCTTCCTTTGTTTTCTGAGGCTATTATCACCTAAGAAAAGGGAAATGGTACTTTATATGACTATCCAGAGGCAAACTAACACTGCTAATTAATGTTTTTTAATTCTCCCTATGTCACTATGTTGCAGGTATCATTAAAAGCTCCATTGTACATATACAGACACAACTTTAAACCAATTAAGCCAATAGTCCAGTGGTACATAACTAGTAAATGAAAAACCAAGAGGGAAAGTTGAGATGGATCTGATTTTTAAACATCAGATTTCAAAATTCATTTTCCAACTGTTAACTGCTTTATCATCTCTCTTTATCTTCTAACATTCTAATTGGTTTCTGCAGAGATTTATTACAGACATTTTAGATATATAAAAGGTATGTATCTAAAATACATACCTTGCATGAAACACAGAAAAGGTTATTATCCCCATTACACAGATAACAAAACTAAGTTTCAGTAATGTTTGTCTCCTATTCATAGTCATTCAGGTAGTGAGATTCTAGAAGATGACTTGAACTCTTGATACTTTTGAGCCCATATCTAGAAATGGACTAGATATCTAGACAAAAGTCTAGATATCTAGACAATTTTTAGTCCATATCTGTCTATGATTCTGTCTCAGATAACTTTTCATTCTTACATTGTTTTATTTACTTGAATTTCTCTCCCATGCCATTTCAAAAGTCACATGTATTTTTAATACTATGTTTATTTTCAAAGATAGTGTTATCACCTTTGTCTTACTCTCTTCACTGTTATGTATGGTCACATGTAAAGAAATGTTATGTAACAACTATATAGAAATAGACACACAAAACATGGATAAGAATGAATGTATAAATATATATATATATATNCCCCCTGCAGCTCGCTGGCTCTCTTTCTCCCTCTGTCTCACTCTCTCTCTTTCTCTCCCTCTCCTATCGGAGCACAATGAAAGCCTGTGTATCGCCGTGACTCCGGGCGGCGGAGCCAGTGTCAGCCCAGCGGCGAACAACAGACGGGAAAAAGAGAAAGGGAAAGACCGGCTACTTTCTTTTCCATCTCTAAAAGCGGAGCAATCCAAGAGATAGAACCACATTGCTTATTGCGAGTCCAGACCCTCAGATCCACTGGCCGGGGATGGAATGTACAAAAGTGGACAGAAAAGTGGCTGGACATGACTCGGTGCAATTTACTGGAAGTTTGTAAGTTTGACCATCGTTTGTAAATTACTCTCGGAAGAGTTTGTCTCTCTTGATACTGTATTAGAATCGAGCCGGGGGTGAGGACTAGAAACGTAAGCGGGAAAGAAGAAAAAAAAATGTGTTGAAGGATCTCTCTCTCAGGGGCTAGTGACTTCAGACTGCTTTCATTTAAGGCTGGGAAACCTTAGAGGGAATGAGGATTTTACCGGTGATTGGATTAGCTGAAGAAAAAAGCATGGTCCAGAAGTCCAATTACTGACATTAACAATTGAAAAGCTGTCTCCCTCTTTGGGGAGAAGACCACATCCTACAGCACCCCCAAAGAGGAAAAAACACCGGAGCAAAGGGAAAGTGAGGAAAAATTAAAAGCCAAAAGACAGTCTCTGTTTGATTTTTGTACGTTTTGAACATTGACTTCAGAAAGCTTCTGAAACAGCACTTAAAAAAAAAAATTGCCGAAAAGTAAAGGCCGTGGTTTACAGAGACCATGGTAGATGTGGGTTCCTCTGCAGAAACATCCCCATAAAGGAATCTTCGGAAACAGCTAGGTGACGGGGAAGTCCAGCTCTCTGTTAATACCTCTCACAGTTCCCTTTGCTGTCTGTTCCTGTCTCTTGCTTGACAATCCCTGAATTCTTGCTCTAACCCCCAGATCGTGTGTTTACAAAGTACCTCTTGTCAGCTTGGTGAGGGGGGTGGGACACTGATCAGAATGGCCATCATCAAAAAGTCTATAAATAATAAATACTGNTCCATTGGTCCAAATTTCACTGCTAACTACCAGCATGACCTTGGGACCAGTCCTCTTTTGTTTCTTAGTATTCCCGTCTGCAACACCAAAGATTTGCATTCATCAGCACTTTGCTTGGTTGGATGATTCTTGCAATACACTTTTTGGCCTATGTACCACCTCCTTGGAGAGACCTCCCTGGCTGCTCTAACTCATGTAGACATACATGATTGATCTCTTCTCTCTTGTCTTCCCCTATCCCTTTCATAGAGGTTTTGTTGTCTTCATAATTTTTATCACTGTCTGAGTTCATGTTGATTCCTTATTTATTGTGCACCTCCTGTCTTTCTCCACGGGATATAAGCTGTATGAGACCAGGGATCTTGTCATTCTTGTTCACCCCATGTATTCGCAGCCCTGAGCAGTTCCTGGAATGTTTTGGATTCACAGTAAATATTCGTCATGTGAATGACTAGGATTAGTGACTTTTAAACTAGAAATGTCTTATGAATCCTTCAGGGATGGAAGTAGGAAAGAGATGGAGGAACATGTGATGGGCCTACAGAGTCTCCACTTCCTGTTTAATTGTGAGTATATTATATATAAATGTGTATATATTATTTATATAATATGTATAGTATATAATATGTATGTATATATACAAAGTTATGTGGGGGCTTCCCAGGTGGCTCAATGGTAAAGAATCTCCCTGCCAATCAGGGGATGTGAGTTCGATCTCTGGGTTGGGAAGATCCCCTGGAGAAGGAAATGGCAGCCCACTCCAGTATTCTTGCCTGGGAAATCCTATGGACAGAGGAGCCTGGTGGGCTACTGGCCATGGGCTCACAAAAGCATCAGACATGACTTAGCAACTAAACAACAAGGTATGTAATTATATATGCGACCCTGTGGACTGTAGCCTACCAGGCTTCTCCATCTATGGGATTCTCCAGGCAAGAATACTGGAGTGGGTTACCATTTCCTTCACCAGGGGATCTTCCCAACCAAGGAATCGAACCTGGGTCTCCCTCACTGGAGGCAGATGCTTTAACCTCTGAGCCCCCAGGGAAGCCCATATAATATATACACATATGTAAATAATATAGACATATAAGTAAAACTTAGTAAGATATATATATATATATATATATAAAGCATGTATAGCATATATATAAACACTAAGGCACATGTGTATATCTATATTATATGTAATATATATAAACATCATTATGTCGTTATATCTATGTGTATATGTATATATATAAAGTCAGGCATGTATTTATATGCCTTAATGTGATTAAAAACATGGCTCCAGTGCCACAATTATTTGAAGAATAAAGGGACATGATGATCTAAGATTGTTCCTAGATTGTAATTTTGTAGCCCACTATCTCATGAGTAGAAAATATTAATGCAAAGGAAAGGATTATGGAGTAGAAGTGACACATATTGAGCTCCTGCTGTATGCTGGGTCCTGCTGTTTGCTGGGTCCTGTATCAAGCCCTTGGACCACACAGGAGAGACAGAGTTCCTGTTGGATGGAGTTTATATTTTAATGGGAAAGGGTGTAGGGACAGAGAGGAAGCTAAGGAATGATCCATTTAACTAGTAATACAATAATGCACAGCTCTTTGGTCCTTAAGTGGCTGACTAGAGATGGATCTGTGTTGATTAAAAGGAAGCAAGCACTCTGGGAGGTGGAAAGTGATGACCCTAAATGGTTACCCTCAGAGCTGGGAGATGCGCTCTTTGGCCGGTGCCTGCTCTGAGCCGGGACAGCTGCCGGCACAGGGGTCCTGCCGGTCCAGGCCGGGTGCTGCTTTGGCCAGGCTGTGCAAGATGCTGGTTCTGATGCTACTAGTGAGGGGTGCCGTGTCAGCCACCTTCTGTTCCCTGGAGCGGTTGTGATCATTTTGTTGGATGTCACTGAAATTTGAGAATTAAGGAGAAATGGCTGAAAGGCTCCTTTGGAGGAAAAGAATATTATCTGTCTTTAGCTATAGAAACAGAGAAGCGATGATCAGGAAGTTAGCACTGAGACCGAAAGGAGACAGAAGCACAGCAGGATGTCAGGCAGCAGGCAGAAGCGGGGCCTGGCGTTTGCAACAGTCACCGTCATGTCTCCCTACATGTACACAAGCCATACAGTTCTCACAGAAACCCTGTGTTGCGAATACCGTGAGTGTAGCTTTTTTATTCTAATTATGGGAAACAAAGTCAGAGCAGCTGAGGAATGCTAATAATATCTTACTTTTGACTAGCAAATCTGCAGTTTATCACATGTGTATACACAAGCTATCTCTGTTTATCCTCTGGGGTATTATTATACCCATTTTAGAGACAGCTAAGTGGCTCCCTGGCCTGTGCTAACTCCGCTAGTGACCAGAGCCGTTGTGACCTCTGGGTTCGGCGGGGCGCCCAGCTGGCAGAGTGCAGTAGCTGGGCCCCAAATGCACCACTGAATTTGCATCTATGAGGAGGACATTGAGTGTATTGAGCTCCCAGAAGCACACCCACGCATATTTCTGAAGCAATGACTCGCCTAGAAAGAATGGCAGTCATGAATGGCATGAGGATGTCAGACACCCTGGGCACATCCAATCCAGAGGAAGAGAAACTGGAGAGAGTCGTGCTTTGTTTTGTTTTTTAGTTCGTTAATTTGTCAGAATACAAATTGAAGTGAGAAAACTGTTTTAATTCATGAAAGCCTACACTTTATTTCTTTTCAGTCTGGTGAGTCAACCCACAGGTCTGGGGAAAAAGGACTCCAAGGTTGCTTTGAAGAGAAACTTGATCTTGAATCAAAGAAGCAGTTTCATCTCTAAAACCAAGATTGGTCTAAATTTTTCTCCTTGCTGTTGCTTATTTTGGATGCAGATCTTAGACGGAGCTTAAAGGAGAGACCAGCAGCTCTCTGCTGAAAAGTGATTTTGAATGTACTCAGGTCCAGGTTGAAGGTGTTTTCCAGGCTGATGAGTGTCTTCTCAGTACCTGGAGAAAATATAGATGTTCATAATTGTTAGAATTTTTGTTTCAAGATGGGTGCCTAACTTTCTATGTAGTTCCACTATTACAGTAGTGTTAAACCTCTTGTAAACAACCATTTGGTAAATGTTTGTTGAACTAAACTGTGGTAAGCATGCATTATTGAAGGGACCCAATCCTTTATATTTCTATGATTAAATGTACAGTGCACGAACTGTGAAACATTGATCTTTAAGATATTCTTTTGGTTCAACATTTTAAAATTACACTTAGTAAGTGTAACATGTCAGGCACTCTTCTAAGTGTTTTTTTGAGTATTAACTCATGTTTCCTCATAATCCATGATGAAGTAGGTAGGCATGACCTTATCTCAACTGGACAGATGAGGAAGTTGAGGCATAAGATGGTGATATTGGCCAGGTCATTCAGTCATGCATGTGGAGTTCAGGTTTTAACAGAGTGAATGATGCCGCTGCCCATGTATATAGTCATGGTAAACGACTACATCTGGCTTGAGTTTGGAAGCCATGTTCAATGAGACATTTGAAAGTCAATAATGATTAGGATCATCGTCTGAGGTGCAGATAGAATTCAGAATGAACGCCTACGGGCCACGGATTATTCTTTGAGACAGTTGCCATTTTCCCTTTTTTTTTTAAAGACAGAAAGTGCTTGAACATATAGGATCTGTGAGTAACAAATATGTTTCAACTTGCATGCCAGGGGAGATTGGTAGTAGTTACCCACAGGACTGCCTAAAGGATTCTAAGGCAATATTCAAACTGGATGGGAAAGAGGGCTATGGTGGTTTATTACTGATACCCTCAAGATTCAGAAATCCAAACCTGGAGGATCTTGAATATAGATTCTTGGTGAAATGTTGACTTTTCCCATGGAGGAATGTATCAAGAACTGATTACACTGTGAGTGGGCCCTTCATAGAAGAAATTTAGGTTTATATAAGTTCATTGGAACTTAAAAGCCTCTTGATGAAAGTGAAAGAGGAGAGTGAAAAAGTTGGCTTAAAGTTCAACATTCAGAAAACTAAGATCATGGCATCTGGTCCCATCACTTCATGGCAAATAGATGGGGAAACAGTGGAAACAGCGTCAGACTTTATTTTAGGGGGCTCCAAGATCACTGCAGATGGTGAATGCAGCCATGAAATTAAAAGACGCTTACTCATTAGAAGGAAAGTTATGACCAATCTAGATAGCATATTGAAAAGCAGAGATATTACTTTGCCAACAAAGGTCCGTCTAGTCAAGGCTATGTATGGATGTGAGAGTTGGACTGTGAAGAAAGCTGAGTGCTGAAGAATTGATGCTTTTGAACTGTGGTGTTGGAGAAGACTCTTGAGAGTCCCTCAGACTGCAAGGAGATCCAACCAATCCATCCTAAAGATCAGTCCTGGGTGTTCATTGGAAGGACTGATGCTGAAGCTGAAACTCCAGTACTTTGGCCACCTCATGCAAAGAGTTGACTCATTGGAAAAGACTGATGCTGGGAGGAATTGGGGGTAGAAGGAGAAGNCGTCTAGTCAAGGCTATGTATGGATGTGAGAGTTGGACTGTGAAGAAAGCTGAGTGCTGAAGAATTGATGCTTTTGAACTGTGGTGTTGGAGAAGACTCTTGAGAGTCCCTCAGACTGCAAGGAGATCCAACCAATCCATCCTAAAGATCAGTCCTGGGTGTTCATTGGAAGGACTGATGCTGAAGCTGAAACTCCAGTACTTTGGCCACCTCATGCAAAGAGTTGACTCATTGGAAAAGACTGATGCTGGGAGGAATTGGGGGTAGAAGGAGAAGGGGACGACAGAGGATGAGATGGCTGGATGGTATCACCGACTCGATGGACGTGTTTGAGTGAACTCTGGGAGTTGGTGATGGACAGGGAGGCCTGGCGTGCTGTGATTCATGGGGTCACAAAGAGTCGGACACAACTGAGCGACTGAACTGACAGAAGTTCATTGGTGGTGTCTTGAAGACAAGTGAATCCCATGAAGACATTATAACATCTGCTTTCTCTTAAGAGCTCAGATAAGGTCACTGAGGCTTTTTGCAAACTCAGTTGCACTTCCTCCCTGACTTGCAATAAGATTGCCCCGCCCCCAACCCCCTTTGACATGGAAATTAGGGCGATGCCATTACTCATGGTCAATATTCTGAAGGAAATCCATTTTTGGTAGAAGCAGAGACAGAAACAATGTAGAAATGGGCAAATCATGCCCTAAGCGTAAGTGAGGTCACTGGAACTTTCTTTAGGGAATCAAATCCTGCTATAATTGCTTTTAAAACATTTTAAACAAATTTGTGTTGAGCTATCGTATTCAGGCTACAGTAGGCACCAGGAATGGAGTGGCTCTGTGTCTCTTGGAAAATACTTGCATATTATCAAGAGCCTGCTTTCACTCTGGAACAGCAGTCCCCAGTGTTTTTGGCACCAGCGACTAGTTTTGTGGAAGCCAGTTTTTCCACGCACCCGAGAAGTGGGGAGAGGAGATGGTTCAGGAGGTAATGTGAGTGATGGGAAGTGATGGGAAACTGCAGATGAAGCTTTGCTTGCTTGCGCCCTGCTCACCTCCTGCTGTGCAGCCCAGTCCCTAACAGGTTGCAGCCTTGTGGACAGGGAAGGTGAGCTGGGGTTGGAGACCCCTGCCCTAGAAGATAAAGGATGTAGCATCTTGAGTTTTGGCACTCCCTGAATCGAATGCAGAATTCTGTATGATGGCGAACACACATTTTCCATGCGAACCTGATCCATAGCTTTGTCAGATTATCCAAAAATTCCAAGGGCCAAAGAACCTGGAGCTGAGGCTTGTGGTTTTGGGAAGAAGAGTCCAGGGAAAATAGGGTAGTATGATTCTTCAATCTGCACAGGGCAGCCAGTTCTCGGAGATCTGGATGTTTCGTTTCTTTTGCGTGTTGTTCATTCTGGCTTCAGGAATCTGAATAACAAGCAAGGTTTCTTCATGCCTAACGTAGTTCCTTTAACTTGGACTTTTGTTATCTATTTTGTTATCTATCTAAACGTTTTCTTCTTTCCAAAAGGCAAGCAGTCCTCAGGTAGTGGCTGGGCTCTCCATTCTGTTTTGCTGTGTTGTTATGAGCCCCATCCTGTCATGTTTTCCTTTGTTTTTAAGTGAATGCCCACCATTTTGAGCCTTCCTTCCCTCCCACTTTGACCTCTGAACTCCAAATTTATGTCTCAGTGTCATCATGGGGAACTTTGTGATGGAAAGGGAAAAGCTGAATTGGAGCTTCGTCTCGGGGATTTTTCATAGTAACACTGACTCTTTATTATTAGCTGTGCACTCCAGGCTGCTGGAGTTCATATTTTGGCAGTAGACCATCAAACACCCTATTTTTAAGAGCCTTTAACTTAGTTGTAAACATGTGCTGTGACTAGGAACTCGCTTTCTTTACTCATATTTACCAAAAGTGGTTTAACTGTTGAAAAGTTGTTATAGAAAAAAAAAAAAGCTCAGACTTTGGAACTGTTTTTCCACTCGTCTAACTCAAAATTCTGTGCAATCTAAAAAAAGAAAACTTGGCATTTAGTTGCTTAATTTGATGGTCCAGTCATATTGGTAATTTGAGGGGAGGAAGGAATGGAACTGCTAGGTCATTTTAGTTTGACATATGCCCATCAGACTTGCATGGAGGGAATAATAGTTGCTACACTTGTTTACATGGTTGACCAGAACGGCTCAAAGAAAAGCAGTCTAGTACACAGAGTAAATTGCTTATGTCTTTACAATCTTCTATATTTAGAATAAAAGCTTTCTATGGACATATTTCCTGCACACTCTTAATTCTTCAGACTGTACTGGTCCTTTTAAGATAATATAAATAATACCCCAAACTCACCAGCGTGTACCGATATACATGGATCATTGATGCCTGGGGGCCTTAAAGTCTTATTGAGAAATTTGGTGAAGAAATCACAAATATGTTTATTTCTTTTATCTCTGGGAGGAATTTCAGCAAGTATAACAAAACACGTTTTAACCTTTTGAAGAGAATGTGACTTATAGCCCTAAAGCTTAAGGAATTCAAATGTTCAAAAGGAGGGGTTCAATTTTGACGTCTTCCACTTGTGATTTAAGATTCTAAAAGTAACGTTAGACGAATTCTTGTGCTCCATCATAAGAGAAATACCAGCTTTCCTTGAGGGTTGAGCCTTTCTTGAAATCTTTTGCAACAGAGAAAAGTAACTGTGCTTCCAAGGCTGGCCGCATTTACGAGGCAGAGAGAATAAACACGCATGGAAGTGTGTGTGTTTCAGGGATCATGAGCCCAGTGGGCAGCCATATACCATTGAAGATGTCTGGCTTGGTAATGTGGCCAGTTGAGGAGGGCATCTCTTCTGTGCAGATCCTGCTTGAAGGCATCTTTCCTCAGTGTTATTCTCAGCCCTCAGGCTGTCTCTAGCTGTTGCGTCCTCCCCACAGCCCACACGGGTGAGCACCTACCCCTGCAGCACATGGATTCCACGATGTCTGAGGACACTGGCCTCCTTGGTCCTTGTCCCAGGGTGTGTCGTCTCACTGCCACTCTTCCTGCTCCGACTTATAAGTCACTCACCTTTTCTCGTGTTTTCAAAGACAAGAACCTTCTGATCCTGGTGGACATTCCTTCCGTGAAACATGCACAGGACCCTCACAAGCTCTTCTTGTCTCCCTCTTCTTAAAGTGATAACAAATGGAAGACTCTCACGTACATAAATCCAGAAATTCACAAGAGCATGTCTCCATGCCAGAAGAACGTGAACAGGGCAAGAGGAGAGAAACACAGATGGCCTCACAGTGGCCTTGTGCTGCTGCCACGTCTGCTCAGGGACAGGCCACGCGTTCTGCTAGGGTCATCTCCAGAGTCAATGAAATGGACTTCCTTCTCTCTCTCTTTTTTTTAATGTGGACTGTCTTAGACTCGCTCAGACAGCAAAGCATCTACCTGCAGTGCAGGAGAGCCGAGTTCCATCCCTGGGTCGGGAGGATCCCCTGGAGGAGGGCATGGCAACCCACTCCAGTATTCTTGCCTGGAGAATNGACTTCCTTCTCTCTCTCTTTTTTTTAATGTGGACTGTCTTAGACTCGCTCAGACAGCAAAGCATCTACCTGCAGTGCAGGAGAGCCGAGTTCCATCCCTGGGTCGGGAGGATCCCCTGGAGGAGGGCATGGCAACCCACTCCAGTATTCTTGCCTGGAGAATCCCATGGACAAAGGAGCCTGGTGGGCTACGGTCCATAGGGTTGTAAAGAGTAGGACACAACCGAGTGACCTGCACTTCACTTTGATGTGGACCATTTTTAGTCTTTGTTGAATTTGTTACAATATTGTTTCTGTTTTATGTTTGTTTGTCTTATTTGGTTCTCTGGCCAAGAGGCACATGGGATCTTAATTCCCTGACCAGGGATCAAACCCACACCTCTGCATTAGAAGGTGAAGTCTTAACCACTGACCCGCCAGGGAAGTCCCTGAGCTTCTCTCTTGAGTTGCCATGAACCTGAGTATACCAGAGAGTAAGGGAATGAGCTAAAAATTGTGTTCTGTAGGCAACTGACCAGAGTTGCCTTAGGGCTGCAGTGATGCTGTAAGTGGTACGTTTCATAATGACCCTTTTCTGCTAGACTCCTGGTGCGTCATCAGACCTTTGATTGTACTTCATTATTAGGTCTCCATTTCTTATCTCTTATCTCCTTGAACTATCCTGGATGGTTCTCTGTAGCTTCTGCAGCATGATCTGATGGTTTTCACTGAGTATTTTTGCATAATCTTTTGAGCACAGTACCACTTTAGGTAATTTGCCGAATTCAGAAAAATCACAACCAATTTTCTCTCAGGGCAAGTCTTCTCTATATAAGCCATAATATGTTCATTGAGTTTGTGGTACTTATTACAACCTGAAAGGGATCTAATCATTTTGTTTAACGGGTTGTACTTCCTCCACTATTGAATGTGAGTTTATAAAATCTTAGAATTAAAATTAATTTAATATCAACAGGAAAATTTTTCCTTAAGATCAGTAAGAAATCTCTTCCCTCCCATGGGAGAAGAGGGTACTTGCCCCTGATCTGCACTTCTTTCAGAATAAACAGAACCGTAAGACCACACCTGTGCCCTCCTGTAGCTACAAATGTATGCACATGACTGTTTAGTGAGTAGTGAAGAAAAAGTGGCCATCACAAATAAGACACGTATTTCTGTTTTTAAAACTTTCAGGTGGGAGAAGAATTTGTAGAATTAAATTTTTAGAATTCTCTGTAAAAAAATTTTTAGCATGGATTTTTGTTCGAAAGTTGGATTTCTTGTTAATGAATAAAAAGATGAGTTGCTTGTATTGGTTATCTATTGATGCATAACAGATTACCCCAAAACTTAGCTGCTGACGGCAGTAAACACTTCCTGTCTCATGTAGTTTTAAGGGTCAGGACTTGGGGATTGCTAGTTCAAGGTGTCTTTGAGGTTGTAGTCACCTCAAGGATTGACTGAAGATAGGGAATCTACTTCTAAATTCACTCACATATTGGGATTGACAGGTAACAGAGTTATGTTTAAAATGGATAACCAACAGTGGCCTACTATACAGCACAGGAAATTCTGCTCAGTGTTATGCGGTAGCCTGGATGGCAGGGGAGTTTGGGGGAGAATAGATACATGTATGTGTATGGCTGGAGAAGGCAATGGCACCCCACTCCAGTACTCTTGCCTGGAAAATCCCATGGACAGAGGAGCCTGNCCACCCTTATGGCAGAAAGTGAAGAGGAACTAAAAAGCCTCTTGATGAAAGTGAAAGAGAAGAGTGAAAAAGTTGGCTTAAAGCTCAACATTCAGAAAACAAAGATCATGGCATCTGGTCCCATCAATTCATGGGAAATAGATATGGAAACAGTGGAAACAGTGTCAGATTTTATTTTGGGGGGCTCCAAAATCACTGCAGATGGTGACTGCAGCCATGAAATTAAAACACTCTTCATCCTTGGAAGAAAAGTTATAACCAACCTAGATAGCAAATTCAAAAGCAAGAGACATTACTTTGCTAACAAAGGTCCATCTAGTCAAGGCTCTGGTTTTTCCCATGGTCATGTATGGATGTGAGAGTTGAACTGTGAAGAAAGCTGAGTGCCCAAGAATTGATGCTTTTGAACTGTGGTGTTGGAGAAGACTCTTCAGAGTCCCTTGGACTGCAAGGAGGTCCAACCAGTCCATCCTAAAGGAGGTCAGTCCTGGGTATTCACTGGAAGGACTGATGCTAAAGCTGAAACTCCAATATTTTGGCCACCTGATGTCAAGAGTTGACTCACTGGACAAGACCCTGATGCTGGGAGGGACTGGGGGCAGGAGGAGAAAGAAGGGGATGACAGAGGATAAGACGGCTGGATGGCATCACAAACTCGATGGACATGGTTTGAGTAGACTTCAGGAGTTGTTGATGGACATGGAGGCCTGGCGTGCTGCAGTTCACGGGGTGGCAAAGAGTCGGACATGACTGAGCGTCTGAACTGAACTGAACTGAACTGAACTGAACTGATGCAAATAACTGGGCTTCCCTGGTCGCTCAGATGAAAAGAATCCTCCTGCAATGCAGGAGACCCGGGTTCCATCCCTGCGTCAGAAAGATACCCTGGAGAAGGGAATGGCTACCTATTTCAACGTTCTTGCCTGTGGAATCCCACGGACAGAGAAGAGTCTGGCAGGCTACAGTTCATGGGGTCCCAAAGAATTGGACATGACTGAGCGACTAACACTTTCACACTTTCATAGGAATAATTATATTTTGGAATAGTCCATTTAGAATAATCCCTTCAAATTGTGGTAACTTGAAAATAAATTAAGTTAAAAAATAGTAATCTACTGAGTCCCCATGTCATTTTAAATGTGATGAACACTGTGATGAAACATTAATTGCTAAACAGATCTAAATTTACCTATTCTGTTTTTCTTGTGAGAGAGGCATTTGGGTTCATTAGACACATGTCTTGCAGCATCGTAAGGAAAGAAATTGTGCTTTGGAACATTGCATGTTTCTAGAAGTGTTTAGAATTTTCCAATCAGGGACTGCTAATGTTAAAGGCAGTTCATGGTGGCTTAAGAAAAATAGTATGTTTTCAGAAAAGAAGGTTAGCATCATTCCTTCCAAAGAAATCCCAGGGCTGATCTCCTTCAGAATGGACTGGTTGGAGCTCCTTGAAGTCCAAGGGACTCTCAAGAGTCTTCTCCAACACCACAGTTCAAAAGCATCAATTCTTCGGCGCTCAGCCTTCTTCACAGTCCAACTCTCACATCCATACATGACCACAGGAAAAACCATAGCCTTGACTAGATGGATCTTAGTCGGGTTTAAGTATAGTAATTTGACTGTGAATTAAGCTATGAATTTACTGACAACTATGCAATTCACATTTCTCTATTTAAAAAAATGTATTTATTTATTTATCTGGCTGTGCTGTTAGTTGTGACAGGTGGGATTCAGTTCCCTAACCTGGGGTCGAGACCAGACCCCCTGCATTGGGAGTCGTAGCCTCTGGGCCGCCGGGGAAGTCCTTCTCTATTGTTTATAAAGGCCTCTCTGCCCTCCTCCGCCTTTGTCAGTGGTGTTGCCCAGTGCCATCACTGGCACTGCTCTTGTTGTCTCCGGGATCGTGGGTACCTTGCTGCTCCAGTGTCCCTGGCAGCACCGCCTGGGGCACCAGGATGACAGGTGCTTATGCCATGTCTAAGGCCTCCTGAGGCGTGGGCTCTGGTGCTGTGTGCTGTGTGTGTGTGGAATCCAGAATCATGCGTGTCTCTACCATGGCCAGAGTTGTTGGGTCATGGATGCTGCCACTGTGTGTGTGTGTGTGTGTGTGTGTGTGTGTCAAAGGCAGAGTTACAGGTACCTCTGTGGCTGGAGGGATAGGCTCTCAGGCCCTGCTGCCATGCTGTTCAGTTCCCTGTGGCCACGGGTGCGTCTGCACCCAGATGGCCAGTGTCATGTGCAGTTTTCCTGATGTTACCAGCTTGTGTGGGGCCGCGGGCTCAGCCACCAAGTCTGGTGATCCAGAATTGCAGGCATGGCTTCCAGTGTTCTCCTGGCTTTGCCTCCTCTCTGTGCCCAGCCCACCCACCTTTAACATACAGATGTGTGACGTCCTCTGATGTCCTGGTGTGTTGGATGGAGGCACCTTTGCTGAGTTGCAGATGTTTTCCTGATGGTAGACTGAAGGGGAGCAATAAGAAGAGTATCTCAACCACCATGGTGCTGATGTCACACCAAAAAGATTATTCTTGCAGTGGTGGAAGACAATGGTGCTTCAGATTAGGATTTAGAAGGAGATAGGGAGAGCATATTTAGCTAAATGATGATAATGCCATTGCCAAGACAGTTCATACGAGAGGAGAGGAAAAGCAAGGAGGCGGCAAGAGTTTGACGTGGTTGTAAGACATCCAGCTAGAGGTGTCCAGAAGGGATGTGCATCTTCAGATGGGATATCCCAGGGTGGTGCTGTGTTCTTATTGTAACCCTGTCAGGTAGCACATGGTTCAGTGTCTTCCATTTGGGGCAATGTTAAATCCAATCACTTGATTAAGGTGTTATGTGCCATACTTCTTGTCTGTGAGCTTATGTTTTGCCTTGTAACTAATATTTTATGGGGATACTATCAGACTATATAAATGTCCTGCTGTGTGCTTAGTCACTCAGTCATGTCCGACTCTTTGCCACCTACCTACCTACTTCTCAGGGACAGAGAAGCCTGGCAGGCTACAGTCCATTAGGTCACCAATAGTTGGACACAACTGAGTGACTAACACACACATACCTACTTCTCATCAAAATTTCCATGTGTTTGTTTGTTTCTGCAAGTATAGTCATAGTTTCCTCCTTTGTATAATGGGTTATAATCTATTATTTCATTATTTATTTTGATGATAAATAGTCTCAGATTTGGCCAGTAAAAATCCATTTAAGCTGACTTCTGAGTCCTATTGGCATGCCCTCATTAATCTTGGGCAACTACTTATCTTCTGACCCAAGATATTTCAGGCTCATCTTATAATTTTCCTTTACTACGTTTTTTTTTCTTTTAGCAAATGACATTAGAAATCAATTGGTATGTAGGTATGCCCTTTATTTTTATGGTGTCACTACTCCTAGACTTTCTTAGCAAAAGAGCTAGGAAGTTATGCATGTTTAAACATACATACACATGTAGATAAATTGATACATGCTCTGTTAGGCTTCTGATGCCCCACACGTAGACTAACCCTCCATAAGGACACCCACCTTATCTTGCTCCAACTCTAATATCACAGGAGGGATATTTATTCTTTCTCAATCTGTGTAATTTTAATTTCCTTTTATCGTCTTACTGAATTAGCCAGAACTTCTAATATGCTATTGAGCCAGGCTATTTTCTTTGTGAACATTCTTCTCATCCTTTTAGGAGCTGTACACCGCACTATCTACTATCTTAAGTCTCTTTGACTCAGTGTGACATCTGTCTTACCTATCTCTATCTAGTGGTGGGCCAACTTATTCAGAAAACAATGGAAGAGATAGAGACATGATTTTCATTGGCCAATCCAATACTTCTTTAGTGGTTTGCTACATTTTTCAAATTTACTTTAGGAACCAGTGCTGCTTATAAAATAAACAGAAAAATAAACAGACAAATCTAGACAGATAAATAGGATTATCTTGCTAAAATGCTATTTATTCTGTGAGGAAATTAAGTCTAATTCCTTCAGGGGTTGCTTAATCAGTATTATATCTAGTTAAAATAAATAGAGAAGTCTGTTTGTAGCTTATCTTCTCATTTTCTTGAGAGTCTTTCATAGAGCAGATTTTTAATCATAATGAAGTTTAGCTTATCAATTATTTCTTTCATGAATAATGCCTTTGCTTTGTGTCGAAAAAGGTCATCACTATAACTAATGTCACCTAGATTTTCTCCTGTGTTGTCTTCTAGGATTTTGAAGTTTTGTATTTTACATTTAGGTCTATGATGCATTTTGAGTTAATTTTTTTTGAAAAGTGTGTAGATTCCTTCATTTTCTTTCTTTCTTTTTTTTTTTTGCATGTGGATGTCCAGTTGTTCTAGCAGCATATGTTTTTGTTTTGTTAAGTTTATACCTAATTATTTCATTTTGATGGGGTTGTTAATGTAAATGGTATTGTGCTTTTAAATTCTAAATTTTACTTGTTCATTTCTGGTGTATAGGAAAGCAATTGAGTTTTTGTATTAACTTTGTATCCTGCAACCTTATTGTTACTGGAGTATGTAGTGATCGGAAAGAAATAACAACAACAACAAAAACTCCCATGACTGATATCACAGGAGTGATACTTATTCTTTCTCAATCTGTGTAATTTTAATTTCCTTTTATGTCTTATTGCATTAGTTAGAACTTCTAATATGATATTGGAAAGAAGTAGTAAGAGAGAATATACTTTCTTTGTTCCTCTTAGTGGGAAAATTTTAGTTTTGCACAAGTAAGTGTGATATAAGTTGTAAGTTTCTAGTACATTAAAAAAAAATCAGAGTGTGGGAAGATGGCACAGGGATAAGACGGGAGATCACTTTCTCCCACACAAATTCATCAAAAGAACAATCCAATGCTGAGTAAATTCCACAAAACAACTTCTGNGTGTTCTTGCCTGGAGAATCCCAGGGATGGGGGAGCCTGGAGGGCTGCCGTCTATGGGGTCGCACAGAGTTGGACACGACTGAAGTGACTTAGAAGCAGCAGCAGCATATGTATGGCTGAGTCCCTTTGCTGTCCTCCTGAAACTATTACAAGCATTGTTAATCGGCTGTACTCCAATATAAAATAAAAAGTTAAAAAAAAATTCACTCACATGGCGGTTGGCAGGACCCCAGTTCTTTGCTGACTCTTGGTGCCTTGCCTCCTTGACCTCTCCATACGCTGCATGTGTGTTCTCAGGTCACAGCATCTCACTTCCCGTAGACAGAGTGGGCCAAGAGGGAGAAAACCAGCTCGGGAGTCACTGTTTTTTACAATCTAATCTCGAAAGGGACACACATTTGCTTGCACCATATTCTGTTGGCCACATGGACCTACCCTGATACAGGGTGGGAGGAGAGAGCGCGAGATGGGAGCACCAGGAGCAGGTATTGTAGGGAACCATCTGGGAGGCTAGTTAATATATTAATGAGTAAACCCTGGCCCATGAGCCAGGTTGCCATGTCCCCTACTATGATGTTAAGAAAGATTATACTACTGACTATTCTAAAATTAGAGCTTTCATTCATTTCACTTGTGTTTATTGAGAGCCAGCTATGGGCACTTGGGCTACATGAGGGAATAAAACGAAGGTCCTCACCCTCATGAATCTTACACTCTTGTTTTATATTCTGCTTTGCATGTAGCAGATTCCATGGATATGTGGGTCCAGGTGATTACAGTAAGTACCTGGACTTCACACCATTGCTGCAGCTTCAGCTGGAACAGGGGTAACTATTTTATCAGCCAGAATAAAGGTAGACTTCTTGAAATATGTCATAACAATATAATCTCTCTAGTGATTGCATTCTTTTATTAACTTGCTGTCTTGAATGATGACTTCTTTGTCTTTGATCACTAAGTGAGGAAGTAGAGTACATTACTTAAGAATTAAGGGAAGTAGCATGCATTACATAAGAGTAAAGGTTTGAGGGTCATACCCTCCCAGATTTGAGTCACACTCTTCTACTTTCTTACTGTTCTCCCTTGGGTGTGTTACTTAACTCCTCTGAGTCTCAGTTTTGTCTTCTGTAAAATGGTGCAAACAATGTCATCCTTCTTGGAGCTGTAAGCCATAAATGACTGAAAGCACTCATCTTAAGATTTGGTACATAGATATCACTCAGTTTTATCTGCCTTTTCCTCATTCTGACTGCATCTGTGTACCGCACACAGACTCATTACCAAAGGTGCTGTCAGAAGTGACCCCTAGTTCAACCCACACTGAACCATTCGAGACATTCAGAAGCATTGTGATGTTAGTTCCAGAAGTATGGCTACTGCTAGTTTGTAAGTGGGAAGAGTAGCTCAATCTGGGCTTCACAATTTGTGCTGAAGCCTTTGGTTGATTATCAGGACTTTATCATTTAGAAGTGTAAAACCATTTTCAATATCCACCTGCTGGTTTCCTACTGATGCTGTTTCTGATGAATATATTTTACTGATAAGTCATCTGTCAACAAAGGAACCTGGAGAAGACACTCATGTGCTCAGGGGTTTCTCTCTCATATTAGTCTTGAGCCCCTGAGCTAGGAAACCCCTGATTTTTCACTGAGCAGGCAGCTGCTTCCTGTCACAGAGATGCCTGCCTTCCCGAGGCTGGGAAGCCTGTGGCCTTGCTCTGGGTTCCTCTCTCACTTTCCTTCCTGGAGTAATACCATTAGAGAAACTGGCAGTGAAGACGAAGGGACCTTTGTGACTGCCAGCCTTAGAAAGAATATACAGATTGAGCAGCTAGGTATGTTTTAGTGGAGGGAAAAGTGTTAGTCACTCAGTTGCGTATGATTCATTGCGACCCCATGAACTGCAACCCACCAGGGATTCTGTCCATGGGATTCTCCAAGCAAGAATACTGGAGTGGGTAGCCATTTCCTTCTCCAGGGTATCTTCCCAACCCTGGGATCGAACCTGGGTCTCTTGCATTGCAGGCAGATTCTTTACCATCTGAACCTCCAGGGAAGCTTGGGAGGTGCAGTGTAATTCTTGGAGATATCTGGTAATCTGCAACTCTGTGCATTTTACACTCCCCACCCCGTTTCACTGGGCAAGAAATCTATACATGGGTGATACATAATCCCCTCAACCATTGAAAGACATGAACAAATGTGACCAATTTCCAGGCAATTGTGGGCTCTGGACTCTGGATTGGCTTAAGAGGAAAGGAATTCTGAAGACACCAGGAGAGTGGAGAGGACAAGGGAGCAAGGAACAGATGCTTGAAGTCAAACAGTCTTGAGTTTGAATCCTGACTCTGATACTGTGACCTTGAGGAATGGTATTTTTTAACCTATTCAAGCCTATTCATATAGAAAATTAAGATAATACCAACCTGTGAGAGTATGTAAATCACCTAGCAACTTTAACAATAAAAAAATAAACAAGCAGAAAAAGAAGATCCCAGAAAGCATTTTTTCCTCCCTACACTCTATCAGTTTTTTAAGTTAATCAATGTAGATCATCACATTGTTCCTCTCAGGAAAAGATATTTGCAGCTTCCAGGACTTCAGTTCTCAGCACTACTGTATATAGCAGTCACTAGGGAGTGTGGTAAATTGCTGAGCTCCACCAGCAGAAATTCAGAAGCTCTGAAGTGGGATCTTTCTAGAAGGGTCTCAAGCCACATTTGGAGGCACAGGCTTCAGAGTAACTCCAAGTCTTATAAAGTTTTGAAATCACCTCGGCTTAAACATTTCAGGCATTTGTGGAGATCAGATGGGAAACACATTCTTTTAGCTTTTGAACCATAGGTATTTTAGCTGTTGGTGATTCCTTGTGCCTTCTGGGTGCTTTGGAAGGCACCAAAGCAGAGATTTGTGAAGGTGCACCTTCCATTCTGTGGAAAATCTGCCAGCTTACTGTGTGACCTGGATGGAACCATTTACTACTTTCCATGGGCACCATTTAAAAATGCAAGCATGAACAGGACACCCAGGAATATCTGTGGAATGTAGGCCTGAAGCTGAACGGCAAGTAAAACCAGAGGGCTTGGAAAGATAAGGAAGGCCAAGAGGCTGAGTGCTTAACCTTGAAATGTGACTGCCCACCATGGTAGGAAGGACTCCTGGAGCCCCAAGAGCAGAGGAATCATCTGATTCTCTGATCTCTGTCTGCTGGATTGTTTTCTTGATTCCTCCACGACATAGCTTGAATCCCCTGTCTGGTCGCGATCTCGGCCCAAGTCACTACCTTCTCTACCCTCAGCTGCTGCAAGAGCCAATGAATCCATGTCCCTGTTGGTACACATGCAGCCATACAAGTGACCTTGCTACATAAGAGCGTACACATCATGTGTGTGTGTGTGCGTGCTAAGTCGCTTCAGTCATGTCCAACTCTTTGAGACCCCATGGACCATAGCCCACCAGGCTCCTCTGTCCATGGAATTTTCCAGGCAAGAATACTAGAGTGGGTTGCCATGCCCTCCTCCAGGGGATCTTCCGCACCCAGGGATCTAACCTGCATTTCTTAGGTCTCCTGTATTGGCAGGCAGATTCTTTACCATCTTAGCCACCAGGGAAGCCCATACCCTCTGCTTCACATCCTGCCCCTGCTTAAAAGTCTTCAGTGGCCGCCTGTTGCATTTAAAATAAAGTCCAAACCCTTTGCCCAACCATGAGTCCTGCACAGTCTGCTCCCTGCTGTATTTCTCAAGCCACCCTTGCCCTGGCTTACCATGTTCCAGCCACGTGTGGAACATTTATCTATCCAAGTGAGTCAAGGTCTTTCCTTCCTAGAGCCCTTTCTTGGGTGATTTCTCTAACTTGTCACCTAACTGGCTCCCACTTAATTTTTAGATTCCTACTTAAATCATGGTCTTGCTAAACACCCCTTCCAAAGAGGTTTCTCTCCTGATATTCTGTATTTTTGCCTTTTCTTTGTCTTCTATACAATAGTCATTACAATTTACATTGTCTTTTTAAAATTTGGAGAAGGAAATGGCAACCCACTCCAGTATTCTTGCCTGGAAAATCCCATGGACAGAGGAATCTGGTGGGCTACAGTCCATGGGATCGCAAAGAGTCGGACACAACTGAGCGACTAACGCACACACTTTAAAATTGCCATTTTTTCCCCCATTTTGGTCCATCATCCTCTTTAGAGGACATTCTCTTCTTCACCAGTGTATCTGTGGTGAGTATTTGGTCGCTTGTGGGATGNGGATCGCAAAGAGTCGGACACAACTGAGCGACTAACACACACACTTTAAAATTGCCATTTTTTCCCCCATTTTGGTCCATCATCCTCTTTAGAGGACATTCTCTTCTTCACCAGTGTATCTGTGGTGAGTATTTGGTCGCTTGTGGGATGAGCAGAGGTACTCTGACTTACTACGGTATGAAGAAGGATTTATTAGTGGGAATAACTGCTTCTATTTTATAAGCAGTCATCCTTCTAGAATATTCCATGGAAGGCAATGTAGGAATGTGCTACAAGTGACTCACTGACCCAAACTGAAATTCGAGGAACCACAGATCCTCTGATTCTGTTCTTCAGAAAAGTCGCTGGCTGACATATTGCCCAAGTAAGAGCAAGGCTGGCTCCATGTGATAGAACATGCGATTATTACAGTTCACTGGTGCTTTTGGCAACTTTCTTGGCTCGGTCTGACTGTTGATCTGACCATTGGAAAGAAATGCATTCTGAAGTTAAGTTATAGAAAACTGAAGCATGTTTCGACAGGAGCAGTATCTCTACAACTTCCTTGCAGCCAGCCCCTTTGTGCCTGTGGACACTTAAGGTGAGCTGCGTAGCCCAGCGCAGGGTGATAAGGAGGTTTTGGGCCAGATGTCCTCAGGGCCATGCCAGACTGCTCCCTTCTTTGTTGGATCTTCTGGGTACCAGGAAGGAAGAGAGTGTGTCGTTCTGATCTGTCAGTATAGGTGAGTGAATGCTATCTGAGGACAAACCACTAGCATTCACCAATAGAACATGAAAACACTATGATTTCAAAAGAGACAAAAATCTTTAAAGGGGCATATGAAAGAAATGTGGAAGCGATTCTCAACATCCTGGGACTCAAGGGCTAGTTTAAATGTTAAAGTTCAAAAGAGCTAGCCTTTGAATAAATAAATGGTAGTTCTAGTTTATATAGTACATACTACGTTTATGGGAAATCTAATCCCAAGAGGTAGCAAGCTGAATGAACAGAGAAGTGTGAAATAAATTACATCAACATAAATATATTTTATATGGCTCCCCTGGTGGCTCAGTGGTAAAGAACCCACCCGCCAATGCAGCAGACCTGGATTCGATCTCTAGTCAGGAAGATCCCCTGGAGAAGGAAATGGCAACCCACTCCAGTATTCTTGCCTGGGAAATCCCATGANCATCAACATAAATATATTTTATATGGCTCCCCTGGTGGCTCAGTGGTAAAGAACCCACCCGCCAATGCAGCAGACCTGGATTCGATCTCTAGTCAGGAAGATCCCCTGGAGAAGGAAATGGCAACCCACTCCAGTATTCTTGCCTGGGAAATCCCATGAACAGAGGAGCTTGGCAGGCTACAGTCCCTGAGGTCGCAAAGAATCAGACACGACTTAGCTACTGAACAACAACAACAAAATATCTTTTATAGATGATCAGATTGTTTCGGAGTATCATTTCTAATATTTGAGGTTTACAATAAGGATAACCATATTCTCCCACAAAATATTCTTTGATACCATTTAGTCCCTTATCCTTTCAGTAAATATTTATTCAGCACTTTCTGTACACATGGAACTGTACCATGACCACAGCCAGAAGTTGCCAGTTGTCCCTTGGGGGCAAAACCTGTCTGGTTGAGAAGCTCTTTTTTAGCATATTCTTTAGAACTGAGGTAAATGGCCCAGGTTGCTGGGATTAGATGAGGAACCCAAGACTGTGTATTTCAGAAGCTTCCCAGTGCCTCCTGGGCACCTGGATGGAAGCTCTAGAGTTGATAGGTAGAAGCTACCCGCTGTTTCGAGTAGCACCAGTGTTTGGCCTTGTACGCTGTAAGAGCACATTTCCTCCCGGCTTCTGTGTCGCCGCGTTCCAGCTCTAGACTGCTGACTCCATTTGTCCCCTGGCCTCCAGGGGAGGCCTGCCTGCCCCTGCCACTCCCATCCAACTTCCCCTGTGAACCGTTCGGTGCCTCGTGTTTATTCTGGGTACAAAGTAAGTCTCCATTATCTTCTAAACAGAATAATGGAACAGTGTTGTACACCAGGCAGGAATTTGGGTGGCCTCTTGGAAAAGGGAGGAAAAGGTTGAAATATTTTCCTTGTGTTTTCGGTTATCTCAGCAGAAGGAATTGAAACAAAGAGAAGGCAGCGGCAGTGCCACGGGGCAGAAGGCTCATTATCCCTCTCAGATNAGGAATTTGGGTGGCCTCTTGGAAAAGGGAGGAAAAGGTTGAAATATTTTCCTTGTGTTTTCGGTTATCTCAGCAGAAGGAATTGAAACAAAGAGAAGGCAGCGGCAGTGCCACGGGGCAGAAGGCTCATTATCCCTCTCAGATACGGCGGGGGGCGCCAGCACCGGAGGAGGCAGTGATTGTCTGGGAGTGGGCGAGGCCTCGTGAATAAAATCTGTGGTATGAGGAAATGGGAAACAAACTGGTCTTATTCGTATTAGGAAAGAGGGGGCTTCCAAGATGACTTGAAAATGATTCCAAACTACCAGGCAGAGTTAAAGGTGTGGACTGTGGAAAAATCCAGAAACATTGCCCATGCCAGGGCCTACAAGCCGCGCATGTCTTCGCAGAAGCTGTGTGGGCTGGCTGCTGGGGCTACCAGACCCCCTTTGCCTGTTTGTGTTGTTATCTGTAAAAATCTCAGCAGCCAGGATTCAAGCTGAGCTAGGTCCCCTGTGCAGAACTAGTTCCAGGAGACCTTAGAAAGTTTACCTTCTTGAAAGCATTCTGCTTCAGTGTACCTCAAGTTTTTTCTTTTCATTTCCCACCTGAAGACCCCACGGAGGGAAGAAAACAAGCAAAAGAAACCTAGAAAAAAAAACACGCAAATTACTGGGTGCTCCTAACCCAACTACTCCAGGGCGTGTTTTCAGGATACTACAGGGCACCTGATTCAGGTGTCAGAATCACCTGAAATGCTTGATAAAATGCGGATTCTGGGGTTCTGTCTCACAGCTAGAGAATCCGAATGTGTGGCAGTGCCCAAATAGCTGCATTTTCTTTTCTTTTTTTTTTTATTTTTTTAAAAATTTAATTTATTTTTAACTGAAGGGCAATTGCTTTCCAGTATTGTGTTGGTTTCTACCAAACATCAACATGAATCAGACATAGGTTTACCCATATCCCCTCCCACTTGAACGTCCCACCCACCTTCCTCCCCATCCCACTCCTCTAGGTCGTTACCGACATTTTCAATAACATATGAGAACCTATGTGAGGACAGGGATCTTGGTCTTTTATTCATAAATGTCTCCTGCATACCTAGATCACTTCCTAAAATACTGAGAATATTATAGGGCACTGTAAATACTTATTGAATGAATAAACGAGACAAAGCCTCATAGGATTTGTTCATTAGGTTTGCTCTTCTACTAAATAATAGCAGGAACCAGTGGCAGGAGAGAGGCATCCTTAATGGGAGGAAGACAGACTAGGAGAGAGGAAGGGGGAAGTCAGTTTGAAGAATGGGGCAATTTCTGGAAGGCTAGGCTTAGGTGGGCCACGAAAATGGAGACTGACTGGTAGTGGATCTTGGCAAATGAAGTAAGAAGCTTGAGAAAAGGGAAATGCAATGAGACAGTGGTTACGGCAATGGTTCTTTTTTTACTCTATTTTATTTTAATTGGGGGCTAAGTACAATATTGTAGTGGTTTTTGCCATATAGTGACACGAATCAGCCATGGGTGTACATGCAATGGTTCTTAAAAACCTCAGTGAGCCTCCCAGCCCCCTAGAGGGCTTGTTAGACCTCTGATGCTCCTCCCCCTACCTTGAGTTTCTGATTCAGCAGCTCAGGGGCAGGGTCTGAGGATTTGCATTTCTGACAGCTTTCCAGGTGATGCAGCTGTGGCAGTGAACTCTGTGAACCATTTAGTTGGACTGTTAGTCTCAGGAGTCAGATGGTTTGGGGTATGCACCCCAGCTCTACAGCTTGGTACTTTTGGGACCCTGACAGTTTCCCTAACCTCTGTATATCAGTTTCCTTCACATGTAATAGGGATAATAAAGATAGTAAGCGAGGCTTACTGAGTTGATGTGTGTGAAGTTTTTAGCAAAGTCTAACACTTCCAAGCACCCACTACCTTAAAAATTATTATTTTATCTGGTGCCACTACATTTTTGGAGAAATAGCAAATATGGTTGTTATTCTAATGAAAGAGGTGATATGACTCATAGAGCTTTAATAATAAGATGGACTTGATCAGATTCCAACTTAGCTATTTGTTTCTCCGTCACAATATAGTATGTAACTAGCTGGAATTGATTCCTGATAAGAAAGGCATCAAAGGCTAATTTTCACAACAGGTAAACATAAATGGACTGACTAGAGATGGATGGCACTAATGGTATTTCAGCAGTGTGAATGTAGTTAATGCCACAGAGCTATACACTTAAAAATGATTAAAACAGTAGAGTTAAATGGTAAGTTAAAAGAATCTATAAAGTATATATATACATATATATGTATATGTGTGTGTGCTCAGTCGTGTCCCACTCTTTGCAACCCTATGGACTGTAGCCCACCAGGCTCCTCTGTCCATGGAATTTTCCAGGCAAGAATACTAGAGTGGGTTGCCATTTCCTACTCCAGGGGATCTTCCTGACCCAGAGATCGAACCCATGTCTCCTGCAGCTCCTGCACTGGCAGACGGATTCTTTACCATTATGCTGTATATATATATATATATATATAAGTGTATCACTTTACTGTATACTTGAAACTAACAAAACATTGTAAATCAATTATACTTCAAAAAATACATATATTTTTGAAAATTTTAAAAAATTAGTATATAAGAAAAATTAAGTAAAATGGTAAATTTTATGTTGCACGTATTTTACCACAATTAAAGAAAATAAGATAGATGGCCTCAATATTACTTTCCCCTCCATCCCTTATGATCTCCTATAGGGAAATTCATTTTACAATAAATGTTAGCAACTATTGTCCAGATAAGCCTACTTAGTTTGAAGAGCAGCTAAATTTTGAAACACATATTGTACATCCTCTGGGAGAGCTCTCTAGGTATACCATTGTCAACGCAGTCTCTGATAAAACAGTTTTAAAGATGAATCCCGTGATGTTTTAAGGTCCTTAATATTGAATTGCAGTCGCTTCTCATACACAAAAAGCCCACCTTTCTGGATTCTCACTGGATGATTGAAAGAGAAAATGCCCTTAAGGACTTGGCCTGAGACAGTCTATCTTTTGCTTTGAACATTCCCTTTGTAAGATGATGAACTTGGAGAAATATGGGCCATTCATGCATTCTGGTTACATAAGCCTTTATCTGGTGTCTATAACCTCTTTTTTTATGCTTACATACTACCCTGGCAAGAAAAGATATCTTTGTTCTTAAAATCAAATACTATAGTAATAGGAAAAAAGAAAAAAGACCTCCTGATAAAAAGCGTAAGAAGGATCTGGGAAAAATCATTTAGAAAATCAAATATAGGCAGCTTTTAATTGCCCAACTCAGTGAAACTCAATATCCCGAGGTAGTCCCCCTATTATAAGCAAGTTAGATCCCCAAAGCTTATAAGCACACTGCGTATAACTTGGCATACATTTTCCTGTACCACCTTCTACATGTAAGACTGTAGTTTAAACTTAAACATGGATCTTGGAAAATCAGAAAGAGGTCTTTTCTGGCCTCAGCTATGAGATTCCAATCTAAGTTGCATGATCTGTAGCCATCTGTAGCACCAGCCACTGCTGCCATCCCCATGGGAGGCAGGTTGCAAGTTGTACATTCATATCTCAGCAATGACTAACATTCAAGGTTGGAGCTATTTCAGAAATCACAGTGTGATTTTATAAGATGCTTTGCAGGAATATCTTAGGTAATAAGGATTTCTAATGATTTCATACAGTGGAATTAACTATTTTGTGACTATCCAACTTCTTTCTTCCCACTCTTCAGCCTCTTCTTGTATTTTGTATATGATTCTACTGCATGCCAGGAATGTGCTTACATAATTTCTCAAACTCTGAGTCAATGTATTGTAAATAAATAGTGAAATGTAGTAGAGTGATGAAGAGCTCTTCAGACCTGGATTTTACTGTGGACAAATTACCTAACCTCTTTGAGCTACAGTGTTCTTATGTATAAAATGGAATAAAAACTCATAAAATGTTATTGTGAGAATTAAATGAGATAAAACACATAAAGTGCTAAGCCTAGAGCCTAGACATAGTTGGAACTCCATTAAGTGTTGGCCATTAGTATTATTACATGCTTTCTTGAGCTATCTATTGCCACTTTTTTGGCATATGGTTAATGCACTCATCATCATTTGCATAAATGGTATTGTAAAAATATGTGTGATAAGCATCCTGTGCATTTGCATAGCAGGTTATAGCTTATAAAGGAATTTTTTCTTTCTTAGAATGACCCTGTGGAATCAGAGGAGACGATGATCTCTCCTCTCTTTGCATAGGAGGAAACAGGCCCCAAGAGGAGACTTGGTTTGGATTGATTTAGGCAGAGTGAAGAGTCAGTCAGAGTCCAGACTCTTTGATCCAGTGCTTTCTGTGACTATAAAGAAGTGTCTTCTAATCACTGATACTTAGTATTGCCAACCTAAAACTTGGAGGAAAAAAGCTTATGTGTTTCTTGCTTTAATAATTAAATTTTTTAGAAAATATATCCAAGAAGTCACGCTTTCTGAATAGGGCTTTAATATTTGTTTTTTTCCATGTACTAAAAATTTTTGATTCATGTGCAATAATAGGGTAACCTGAAAAATGATTCCAGGGATTTCATGTTACTGGCAGTTTCAGCTCACGCGGGGGTGAAATCTGACATACTCTAGCCACCCGTAAGGTGATAATGTTGTTGAGATGGTGGAAACTCTGATGAATTCATAAGCAGAATGAATCTCCAAAAGGTTGTTTCAGTATTTTTAGCCCTTTTAAGTGACTTTGACTTTACTGATTTTTAGATTACTTCATTTGAAAAAGAAAACAAACTTTAGAGTCTTCCTTGGTAGCTTGGTGGTAAAGAATCCGCCGGCCAATGCAGGAGACACGGGTTAGATCCCAGATTCAGGAAGATCCCACATGCTGCGCCCATGTGCCACACCTACTGAACCCACACTAGAGCCCGGGAACCACAACTGCTGAGCCACAGGCCCCAGCTACTGAAGGCTGCATGCCCCGGAGTCTGCGCTCCACAACAAGAGAAGCCACCGCAAGGAGAAGCCTACACAACCACAACTAGAAAGTAGCCTTCGCCTGTCACAATTAGAGAAAAGCCTGCACAGCGAGGAAGACCCAGCACAGCCAAAAAGAAATAGATTTGTAAGATTAAAAAAAAACCAACAACTTTACACTTCAGACACAACAATGACAGTTCTGGTTGTTTTCTCTGGAGTAGGTCTCCTTTGCCCATCAGTTCTGTATGTATCTATAGTAAAATTTCCTTTTTGATGTAATCACAACATAAACTTATAACTTCTTGACTCCAAATGTGACGTCAGTTTTTAAAAGAGCAAGCAGCAAATATTCTTCCTATCTGTCATCATGCAAATGTTGGAAATTAATGAGAGTCTCAAAAATCATCCATTTGGGAGATGTAGTATGATAATAGTCAAGGCCTTGGACGGTAGAATCCAAGCTCAACCACTTATTAACTGCGCAAACTGAGAGAAATGATTTCATTCTAAGGCATTAATTCCCGCCTCTATCAAATGGTGATGTAACTGAACTGTCTAACAGGCTTACTGTGAGGACTAAGTGAGAAGGTGTGCTCAGTAGTAGGTTCGATACCATCATCCCATCACCCCATCATCACCACCCATGATGGTCTCAGTAATCTTGGTACTGAATTGTTTGCCTCTTTCTGTACAGATTCTGTGGTTGTAGGTGAGAATGAATCATTCACAACTATGAGCAGAATAATGTGCGATAAAATTATGCAGTTATTACAGTCTTCTTACAAAATCACATCTATAGGGTTAAACTGAAGGGCAGTTTTGAGGCTTGGGCCTCTGAGTGTGAATGCATTGTCAAACCCTTCACAGTAAAATACAATAGCATTCCAGATCTCAGTATGATGTCAGATACAATGGATCACTCATTTCAGTGGGAGTTTATTCTCTCCAAAAACCCCAAAACATTCATCCAGAAGTTTTAAGACATACTGATGAAAACATTGCCAGCTAACTCCACAAAGGATACTTGATTCTCTTTTTCTCTTTCTCTTTAGCTCTTTACTTTGCTGAACTTAAGCAAAGAGTTGTCTTTGTCTATTTCTTTTTGTTGCAGACTTTTAAATTTGGACAGGAATATGCAGAGCAGAAAGTATATAGCACATGTGTTGTTTACTGTGTATAAATGAAGGATTCATTCATTCAACCAATATTTGTTTCAATATCCATTGTATTCATTCATTCAACCAGTATTTGTTCAATATCCATTGTATTCAAGACACCAGTTTAGGCACATGATTCCCGACTTCAAGGACTTAGATTCTAATAGAGAAATAGATTAAAAGCAGGCAAACACGACAAAAAAATACTGTAATAGCAAGTAATTTTTGACCACAGAGTCCAGCTTTCTTTAAATTTAACATAGAGGGGTAGGAATTAGCTATGGAAATAATTGTGAAAAGTGCATTCCGGGATGCTAGAGCAACTCTGCCCCATACCTCTTTTTTTTTTTTTTTTTTAAACTCTATATATCTGTGCTTTATATCTATTATCGGTTTCTTATTGATAAAAATTACATCATTAGATTGAGGGGTTTTGGAAATGATTAGATAATAGAAAATAAAACATAATGGAGTCTGTAGTAAGTGAAAAAGTGATGCCAGAGTTTAGGGTAATATCATAATTATTTAAATCATCACTTGAATAGACTTGGTGGGTTCGTATTCGAATACATGTAGAATCTTAAATAACACAGCAGTCACCCATATGTATCTTCAAAAGGCTTCAGTTACATTTCAGAATTCTGCTATTGTTTAGCAAATCACAGGATTTTATTCCCTCCTGGTTTAGGATATCATTGAAATACCTAGGTATAATTACTTCCATACTTTGTCATTAGTGTTTTATAGTCTTTATTACATGGACTAACCCCCAAATTGTAGCTGTGCTGAAATGAAATTTCCTCTGAAATTTTTATTCAAATTCTGAGGCTGAGGGGATCCCAAGTGTAATCTATAGCACTGTTTAAGGTTTGAGTCTAGAATTATAAAACCTTCCATGAGTATGTGCAGGGCTTCGCTATAATTCAGAATGGAACAATCAGCATTCAAGACCATACGAAGCTGAGACTTGCCTTCCCCACCCCCCCAATAAAGTGATCTCCACCCATGAGTCACAGATCATTCATTCACTTGGGTTTGGTTTTAGTTCTGCTCCTGAACTCTCGTGGGCCATCCGTCGCCTGAAAATCAAATTAATACACAAGGAGAGATGATCATTGTGGAGTATTTGTGGGAGCCTAGACACTTCTTATGAGAAGAGATTGTCATCCCCAAGGATGTTATTTGAATCTGAAAAGAGGCGGTCGTAAAGGAAGTGGCACCGCTTTAATCTGCTATAGGAAGCTGCCACCCTGCTCTAGGCGGCCTTCCCATCTGAGCAGAATGAGCATTCCTCTGGAGAAAGCAGCTGAGGTTTGAAAACGGTTCCAATTTTGCAGTTAGAGGAATGTGTCGGAGCTGCAGCTTTAAGATGGCATTTCCCCCTCTCCGCTGTGGAGAGAGAGCCCAGGCTAAAGTGAATGGGGGTTTTGTATGAAGGTTGCAGGCCGGCCAGAGCCACTTGATAATCAAGGCAGCAAAGCACATTAATCCTTCGGGAATATACTTTACATACGGCTTCTCACTTTTCTTTTAAAGTGAAAGTATATGTAAAACTTCCGTGTGCTCCTGGAGCTATCCTGCCTTTGATCTCATTTTAAGTTCGGCACTGAAGGCAACTTGATCTCTGTCGCTATCTCCTTTCATAGATGATAATGAGCACGGTTCTAGGAGGCTGGCTGCAATGATATCCTTTGCTGTTAGAAAAGGGGAGTGGGAGTAGGGATGGGAGCGATTGTTTGCTGTGTTGGTGACTGTGGTGTTGCCATGGGAAAGCTCAAGACTTCAGGAGAGTTTGTGTTTTGTTGGGCGAGGTGCCAAGCTGTTGTGACATTACAGCCCTGTGAGTGAGCCGCACGGAACAGTATCCTGTGTAGCAATTCAAAGGGCAGGATCGCTTTAATCAGGAAAAGATAGAGCGCTGAGTATTCACATTATGCTTTATTTCAACTTGGAAATGATAAACAAAGCCAACATTTTGGTAGTTTCTGGGTTGGCTCTTTTACCTTTGGAGGAAAAACAAGTCAATTCTTTGCACTCACCCCAACTCAAAGGCAAAAACAAAAACGCTTCTGCTTTACATAGAAAGACCCCTTGTGGAGAATGGTGTGCTCTCAAGTAACCACTCCACCCGCAAATGCTAGTTCATCTTGACTCAGCTTCAAGAAAAGCAAAATTTCACAGGCAGAGTTGATTTGGTGTGGAAAAAAAAGAAAAGGGTAGAAGTTAGGGAAGGTTGCTTCTCAATTCAGACTTCAGACAGTCCTTTGCCTCACTTATCTGGGAGATTCATCCATGTGTGCAGCAGGGTCCAGCTTGGAAAGTGGTCCTGCCTAGAAGTTTAGTCATTGTCCAGTCAAGCCAAAGGCAAGGAGCTTTTGTTGTGGTTGTATGGCAAGTTGATATATAGATTCACGTAAAGGAAAAATCTGGAGCTTTGTAAATTATTTCGGCTTTTCAGGTCCCCAAATGCTGGCTGTGGCCCCTTTTCTGCAGTAGTCAACACAGCCCTCATTCTTTAGGAAGATGCCAAGTCTCCATTTCATTTTGTGCTGTGTAGACATTGCCTAGAAGTTCCCTTGGTGCCAAGTCTTTTGAAGCCTTTTGATCCATTCCAGGGAACTCTTGGAAGGGGAGAGAACTTCACGATTTCCATTTTTAGCCTAAAACAGATGTCAACATGTTAACTCTTCTTCGTTTGGTGTCGGATATCACTGAAGTGCTCCATGTTTTCTCAATATATTCTCATCCAGAGACTTGTAAGAAATAATTATGCTGCAGATAAATGAAGTACCTGTCTTGTGGCATAACAGGAATAAAGGTATTTTTCATGTTTTAAGATACTGGAGTAAAAGTTTCACATGATAGATTTTCAATGTTCATTTTATTTTATTTTTTTTTAAGATTTGAAAGGCTTTCATAGGTGGGCAAATAAAGAAAGTATATGATTTCTACCAGAAGATGATTTACTTCCCAGTTGTCTTTTTTTTTTTAATATGTCCATTTTTTACGAGTATTTCAGTTTTGGAAACACTTTTCAGAGTGTTATTCTTGTGTTTGTTCCCAGATTAGCTATTTATTTCCACCCAATTTGACCTTAGAAAGACATATTTTATGGAGAAACAGATATTTTAATCTGCTTTAATTTTCAGTTACTATATTCCCAATTAACTGTTCAAAATAGTTTTTATAATATAGGAAAAAAATTCCTTTGTGTACAAGATGACTCAAATAGTAAGTTACAGATATCTAGGTTTTGGGGGTTAGGAAAGTGATGAGATATTTTTTTTTCTCCCAAGTGTTTTCTGTTTAGTGCAATTTCACATATATTTTAATATAAAACAAATTGTCTCATAATCATCATCATCGTTGTCAGTCTTTTAAATAGACCTTATTTTTAAGAAAAATTTTAGGTTCACAGCAGCTGTTGAAAGGAGGGTACAGAGATTTTTCCATAAATATGCTCTCTGACCCCACACATACATAGCCACTCCCACTTCAATAACCCTCCCGCCAGAGTGGTACATATGTTACAACTGATGAACCTTCACTGACACATCATTAATACTCAAGGTCCATAGTTTACATTAGGCTTCACTTTTGGTGTTGTATCTGCTATGAGTTTTAACAAATGTACGATAGCATGTGTCCACCGTTATAGTATCATACAGAAGAGTTTCACTGCCCTAAAAATCTGTGTACCACCTGTTCATCCTTCCCTCCCCCTGACCCCTTGCAACTATTGATCTTTTTACTGTCTCCACAATTTTAGTTTTTCTTTTTTTTTTTAATGCATTATCTTTAATTTTTAAATATTTTAAAAGTTACTTTAAAATTTGAAACCCACTTAAAAATGAATAAAAGTTTTTTTTTTTAATCTCAGAACTTTATTTTTGCATTAAGAACTTGTTACAAATGGAATAATTCCTCCACCGTACTTGGGAATTCCTTGATCTATATATATTTCAGAATGCCATTCTCAGTCAAGGGAATTGCAGCCTTCTGGGACTCTGGAATTTTCAAAAAGTGATTTAAGTCAGTAGCTCCTTGAGTAAAAGCATAAATGGCATAATACGTAAGAGCATGACATGGCACAGACACATTTAGCTTTTTCTTTTTCAATGAGACTTCTTCCTGGATGACCCTGGTGTACTCAGTGTGATCTGGGACTGCAGTTATCTATCAGGTCTCCATGGCTACTCTGCCTGGTCCAAGAAGAGTTATTTGAATACATTAATTACTTGTAGATCTATAAAAGGAAATTAGGGCTAATGGGAAGCATGAACAACTTTTGGGAATAGTTGCCACAAAATGTAAAAAGATGTTCTTTTAGTTGTCAGACAAACCTCGGTTTTACTCTCAGGAAACAGCACTGGATGGATAGGGTAGGAGCCTCTCTCTCTCACTTCAGTCCACTTCCCATTTTCTATTTTAACTCTTGCAATACTTCCAAACTGCCCTCTTATCCTTTCAACATATCTCCCATCCTTTTGCCAGTTAACTGTCTTAAATACATCTCTAGTTGTATCAAGTCCCTGCTTTAACTCTTTTAAACAGCACTCTTGGCCTACAGAAAAAAATCTGAATTTCCTTGCTACTGCTGCTGCTAAGTTGCTTCAGTCGTGTCTGACTCTGTGCAACCCCGTAGATGGCAGCCCACCAGGCTCCCCAGTCCCTGGAATTATCCAGGCAAGAACACTGGAGTGGGTTGCCATTTCCTTCTCCAGTGCATGAAAGCGAAAAGTAAAAATGAAGTCGCTCAGTCGTGTCCGACTCTACAGACCCTGAATTTTGTGAATCCCAGCATCGGCCGAATTCTAAGTTTGTTACTTTACTGGAAACAGTGGTAGAAGTCAGCCTGACTCTTCATTCTGAGAGGTAAGAATGTGAACCCAGCCTCAACAGGACAACCTGTGTCCTCCCTCAGAATTGTAACTCTAGGGTCAAGGGGGGCTCAAAGCTGACTTGTAAGAAGTAGGACCCAAGCACCCTTCATAGAGTCAAAGGACTGGAATGGGTGGATCCTGTGAGCATCAAAAGGTGCTGGATTGAGGAAGAAGTGGCACGTGTTGATGTGTATTGAGGGCCATAGTGGCTATTTACTTTCTTGTAAATTTTTCTACTCTTTATTTTCTTGTAAATAGTAATTGTGCACTAAGTGTTCGCTCATACAGGACTCATTGACCTACAGCCGTCATTCTAATGAATGTTTGCTTTCACCTTGTCAGATGCTTGGATCAGAGGTCAGGTAGGATAGGGATGGTGTCATCTCTAGAGTCTAGAGTGAACCCAGGAGTCAAAGAACTACCCTGGCCTTGTGTGGGTACCCACGGGCAGCTGCTGCCCATCTGTGTCCCTCTGGGGCTTATTTGGTATGTGTGGGAGGGGGGTGGTGTCTGTTATTACAGGACACTTACTGTCTTATCCAAAGGCCTATGACATAGTCATTACCACCAAGGTATACTCTTGGAGAGGAAATAGCTCAAAAGAGGAAAGGAAAACAGGTCCCTTTATTTTCCTTTATTTAAAAATTCTTAGATGCACCATAAAGAATTATTAGGATGACTGTCTCCACAGTTTTTTGTGTTGGTATGTACTTATAGCAGGACTCATGAAAACTGGTTCCTACTGGTTCCTTACTCTATGACCCATTTGTTAAGGAAAACTTGCTATAATTCTATATTGTAGATAGCTATAATTCTAGCAAGATGAGTGAAGGAAACAGCATCAATGTCAACATTTACATGGATGGTCAGTGCTGACCAGAGGTCTAGTGAAAATGAGTGGTTGAATTCATTATAAATTGGTAGAGTCCTTTTAGAAAACATTTTGGGAATATCGTTCGAAAGCCACAATAATATCTGTGCCCTCTGACTCAGTAAAGTCATTTCTGGGAATCTCTCAGAGGAAAGAATCCAAAATATGGAAAAAGTGATATGCATGAAAATAATCATTGTAAAGTTACTTATTATAATAATAAAAAAGCTTGGAAACATCCACATGTACAACCGGAACATAATTAAGTGAATTTTACCTATATGAAAATATGATTATGAAAAGCCCTGGAAAATAATAGAGATGAATTATAACAGAAATCTTAAGATGGTGTGTCTTTGTGTATAGTCTTTGGCTGTGAGCAACAGACATGACTCTGGCTCATTTAATCAATGATGTAATTTGTTAGAGGGACAGGGGGTTGCTCACAGAATCCGAGAAAAGCCTGAATAACCAAACTTTGGGAAGGACAGGATTGAAGACAGCTCTGAGGCTCCAGGCAGCAGGAACTGGAAAGTCCTGACTCAAGAGTCCCTCCTCAGGGGAGAGTCAGCTCTACCTGATTTCTGTCCAGATGTCATTGTCCGCAGTCTCCAGAGAATCAGAGTCTCTTGGATATGGCTTAGCTCCTATGTCCACTTTGTGTGCAGAGGAAGGAGGCCTACGATCAACAGTCCCACCCAGATCAAATGCAAAAGGAGCGGGTGGCAAGGCTAGGGAAGTAGGGGGAATCCTATTCACAGGGAAGAGGGAAGAGTGGATGTGGAGGAGGCTGAAACAACACATATGTAGGATATGGTGAGATTTCTTTCTCTTCTCTTTGTAATCCAGACTTTCCTATATTTTTAAAATCAAGTAATTTTAATCAACAGCACATCTCTCTTAGAAAGTCACTGTCAATAGAGACAACTCGCATTATATTGTTGCAGTAGTTAACACACACTGAAAATATTGACTGCATGAAGTGACTGAAGCATGAAAATAAATCTGTGTCTTTAAAACTAAGTAGAAATATCTTAATAAATGAAAATACTTGATGGGGCTTTGATGAGGATAAATGATGTAACACATGAGAAAGTTCTTTGAACAATGACTAGCACACACACAGAAAGTGTATACGAAACCCAAATAAAGACTTCTAGGTGTGAAGAATGAGGTTGCAATAGCTTTTCAATGTTTATGTAGTAGGCAGAAAGCAACTGCCAAGTTATATATGGCAGGTGATAATGACTGTAAAATGTGTGAATTATGGTTAGATTTTCTTTGCCAGTGCTATTAATTTTTTTTTTTTTTTTTAAGTAAAAATGTCAGCACCTAACAACCTGGCAGTCTATAGTCCATGGGGTCGAAAAAGAGTCAGACATGACTTAGTGACTAAACAACAACAACGTCAGCACAGGAGTGTATTACCTGAGTATGAATCCAAGAAGCACAGTTCATAAAGTGCCTGAATAATGTCCCCAGCTTTGTGTTCCCTAGAATAACTTTGATGATGGCATGCAAGTATGCTTAGTCACTCAGTCGTGTCCGACTCTTTGTGACCCCATAGACTGTAGCCTGCCAGGCTCCTCTGTCCATGGGATTTTCCAGGCAAGAATACTTGAGTGGATTGCCATTTCCTACTCCAGGGGAATCTTCCTGACCTAGGGATCCAACCCAAGTCTCTTGTTTCTCCTGCACTGGCAGGCAGATTCTTTACCACTAGCCCCACCTGGGAAGCCCTTGATGATGGTATAACAAACAGATCAATTAACAGATAACAAAGTGTTAGTCATTCAGTCGTGTCTGATTCTTTGCAACCCCATGGACTGTAGCCCACCAGACTTCTCTGTCTATGGACTTTTTCAAGCAAGAATACTTAAGTGGATTGCCATTTCTTTCTCCAGGGGATCTTCCTGACCCAGGGATCGAATCCAGGTCTCCTATGTTGCAGGCAGTTTCTCTTCTATCTGAGTCACTGGGGCATATACTTTTAATTTACACCAGTGAAAAGATGTATCATATAAATTAGAATTTGTTAGATATATAAACTCTAGAGAAAAGTTCTGAGAAATATATTTGTTCATATCAGTTAGTCTTGGGTCACACACAGAGTGGCCAGATAGCCATTCTGCTTTTAATATGTGTCCATGGACTGAAATGGATTGGTTTGGCCCCACGGTCTGTAAGTTGAATGGTTCTGCCCTGGAGTTTGATTACTACCAACCTAGACTAAAGGGAGTTACTCACAGTCAGGGCCAAGACTAGAATGAGGAAATCAAGACACATAGGGCATGAAATTTAAGAGGGAACTCATTCTCAAGGCCTGCATTCACCCAGTGTGAGTGTCTTCATAAATTCTACACTTCACTGTAGTCCCAGTCCTACTGACAGGAAAGCTGACATTTATACAGATTCAGAATTGCTAATTTCTAGGAAAAAGGAATCTATTTTTATCAATCAGTCAATCTCTCTGTTTAATTTCTGTGTGATAGAGTCCGAACAATACCTGAGACCCTTGGTCAGTTTGTATTAAAATCCTTTGTACCAAAGGATTCATTCAAAATCATGTGGCTAGCTATAATAAAAAATATTTAACATTTATCAAGTGCTTACTGGGAGCTAGAAGTGGAGCTAAGCATTTTGCATTTTATCCTCCACATATTCCTATTCCCTTGGTGAAGTTCACCCACAGTGAGGCATAGCCATTTAGGTAATGTGACCTGGATCCCAAAGTCACCAAGGTCCCAGAGTCAATAACACACTCAGGACCTGACTTCAGAGTCTGACTCCAAAGCCCCCATTCTTGACCCTGCTGTTATGGCACCACCATCCTGGCCTTTTACCGGGTTATTTCTAGTCCCCCACTCCATCCTACTCACCTCCATAAGCTCTGGGGTCATGAATCCTCCCTTATGATGTCATCTGGTCCAGGGAGCCTCCCTTTCTCCCACCAGCTTATTGTCCTTTCACTGTCTTCCCTTCCAGTTCTTTCCACTGTGCATGCTGAAAACTCTTTTCCTTTGTACAAAAAACCTCTCCCCATCCTGTTTCCACGTGGCATGCCACTGCCTTTGCCTCCAGCCCTTCAGTGAAACCTGGTTCTCTCCTAAGAACCTTTCTTTCCTTCTTGTCCTCTCAGATAAAAGACGGAGAAGCTCGATGTACCTCAAAGCACTGATGTACCACGATGTACCACTTCGTGTACATTATGTGTCAGCATTATCTTGGTTCCACACTGCCTCTTCCAGCTTCTCCCTCCTCCTCTGAAATTCACACCATTCAGCTTTATGGCCTTTAATACGTTTTGTCATAGCTGTCTGCCGCTATTCAGGTCACTTCCACGCTTTGACAGCTGCCGAGGTTTCTCTTCCTCCCAGCTACTGTCATCACCCCAGCAGATTTCACGTTCCTGAAGGAACCCTCCAGCTCCTAGTTACATGACTTTCGATTTCATTAGCGTTCATCTCAACTCCTCTGAGAACTGGATTCCCATGGTCTCACCCTTGACTTTATCGACACCTCAGCCTGTCCTGTCAATGAAATAAACTCTAATTATCACACGATCTCCCCTGCTTCCATGTCCCCAGTGTCTCACCTCCTGTTCTTCCTTGTGGAGAAACCTCAGCAATCTTGACCATTCTGCGGTGTCTTCCTCTCTGCACTTCCTCTTGATTCTTTTTCTTGTTTTACCCACACTGAGTCTCAAGGGTGGCCGGGGAATTAACTCTCTCACCAGCATTTTCAATTCTGTGACTTCTTTAGCACCTTTTCCCATTGTTTTGGTTTTGATTCCCCAGAAGCTGGATCACAAGGAACTGAGTGGCTTAGTGGCCTCGGGAGAGGATTCTGGGAAGTCCGTGTAAGGACCTGGGGAAGTGAGAAGGAGAGAAGGAAGCCATAACCGGTGTGTTAAGCAGGTTGCTGCTGCGGGTAACCAGGGCTCAGCTTAACTGCGGAGCTTGGGCGAATGTGTGCAGCATGTCTCTGGGTTGCCTTCCCACCAGAGGCGTAGTTCTCCACCAGCATCCATGGGTCATGGGCTGAGGGATGCTTCCAGGGGAACTTCTTCCCTAGAACTTCCTGTCCCCTCCTTGTCTAAAGGCCAAGCCTGCTTCCACAGCTGGAGAAAGCCCCAAGGCAGAGGGTCCCAGCTGCTTGTATGTTAAGAAGTTGTCCGTGTGCAGGGGAAAGGTGGGTGCAAGAATATATGGGTGGGCGCACAGGCAGCATCTTTTGTGTTTATCTACTCTACAAAACTCTCTGTGGGATTGATCCTACAAGCTGCCTTCTGAATCCCAACTGTACTTTGTGCTATTCTGAATATCTAGTTTCTGATCTTGGCAGGACCCATAAATAACATTCTATGATTTTTTAACTCATTGCCTCACTTTCATGTCTCTTGGGATTTATGATTACAGTTAGATAGATTGAGTTCACATTCTGGCTCTACCACTTTGTGATTCTGGACAGATAACAAACCTCTCCAAGCCACGCTTTCCTATTCTGTAAAATCGGAATATTAGTGCTGACTTGATTTTTTTTTTTTGGTTATAGATTGTTTGATGCAATAATAAATATATATAGGTTTATAATAAAACATACATATATTAACATATATAACATATTTTATATAATATAGATATAAATATATGGATATATGACCTAGCATAGTGACTAACACATAACAGGAACTCATTAGCTCTTCACCTGCTTAGTTACCTCCTCATATATAATCCCTGTGTTTGTAGCAAATGGCCTTGCCTTGTGTATCTCGCAGAGAAAGCAGACCATCAGCTCTTGACTCCACAGCTTTTCAGTGCCCTCTCAGCAGATAATACCTACCCTGTGTTCATACATTCCTTGAGTCTGAAAGAGAGGGCTCCTCTTCCTGTTCAAAGCTAACCTTTAATTCAGCCCGTTTCTATTCATCCAGAACTTCGTACTGTCAGTTACTAGCAGTCTTCTCCCCATCCCTTAGCCTTTCCATCCTCACGCTTTTTCTGCAGAAAACTTTAAATAGTTATAATCATTTGACTCTTATACACACTTCATTTTTACTTTACCCCAGTTGAAGCACGTAGCATGCTGTTTACAAATTGACGCACTTAGAAGATGTCCTTATATCACATAGATGATAGTATCAGTGCTGCAGAAAGGCTTGTAGCTTTCAACATGATCATACAGACGTGCGGGGGAAATCCTAAAATGGTCTTGTTTCCTGGGTATAGTAGGTTTCTGGGAGATTGGGGGAAGCAATGAGAAGGTGAAGATGGGGTATAGGTGAAAGGCAGGAGTTAGGGCACGAAGTAGGATTTATAGTCTATAAAAATCAAGGAAATGGAAATCTTTATAACTGCATTTAAAAAGAAATTTTTACACATAGATATTTCTATATTTCTCCCCTTATATAAAACATCACTGGCATATCAAAAATACTTTTATAAAGTTTTTAGACTTTAGGATTGTGAAGACAAAAACAGGTTCAGTTCAATTCAGTTCACTCACTCAGTCATGTCCAACTCTTTGTGACCCCATGAATCGCAGCACGCCAGGCCTCCCTGTCCATCACCAACTGCCGGAGTTCACTCAGACTCATGTCCATCGAGTCACTGATGCCATCCAGCCATCTCATCCTCTGTCATCCCCTTCTCCTCCTGCCCCAATCCCTCCCAGCATCACAGTCTTTTCCAATGAGTCAACTCTTCGCGTGAGGTGGCCAAAGTACTGGAGTTTCAACTTTAGCATCATTCCTTCCAAAGAAATCCCAGGGCTGATCTCCTTCAGAATGGACTGGTTGGATCTCCTTGCAGTCCAAGGGACTCTCAAGAGTCTTCTCCAACACCACAGCTCAAAAGCATCAATTCTTCAGCCCTCAGCCTTCTTCACAGTCCAACTCTCACATCCATACATGACCACTGGAAAAACCATANCACCACAGTTCAAAAGCATCAATTCTTCGGCGCTCAGCTTTCTTTATGGTCCAGCTCTCACATCCATACACGGCCACAGGAAAAACCATAGCTTTGGCTATTCAGACCTTTCTCAGCAAAGTAACGTCTCTGCTTTTTAATACATTGTCTAGGTTTGTCATAGATTTTCTTCCAAGAAGCAAGTGCCTTTTAATTTTATGGCCGCAGTCACTTTTCAATTGAAGTGTGGTTGACTTTCAATGTTGCATTAATTTTAGGTGTAAGACATAGTGATTCAATAAGTTTATAGATTACACTCATATAAAGTTATTACAATGTAACATAATTCTCTGTGCTGTATATAACATCCCTATAACTTATTTATTTTATTATACTTCTATTAAAGTATTTATTCACTTGGCTGTGCCGGGTCTTAGTTGCGGCATGTGAACTTTTCAGTTGAGTTCAGTCGCTCAGTCGTGTCCGACTCTTTGCGACCCCATGAATCACAGCACGCAAGGCCTCCCTGTTCATCACCATCTCTCAGAGTTCACTCAGACTCACGTCCATCAAGTCCGTGATGCCATCCAGCCATCTCATCCTCGGTCGTCCCCTTCTCCTCCTGCCCCCAATCCCTCCCAGCATCAGAGTCTTTTCCAATGAGTCAATTCTTCGCATGAGATGGTCAAAGTACTGGAGTTTCAGCTTTAGCATCATTCCTTCCAAAGAAATCCCAGGGCTGATCTCCTTCAGAATGGACTGGTTGGATCTCCTTGCAGTCCAAGGGACTCTCAAGAGTCTTCTCCAACACCACAGCTCAAAAGCATCAATTCTTCGGCCCTCTGCCTTCTTCACAGTCCAACTCTCACATCCATACATGACCACAGGAAAA